>JAKZAP010000091.1:0-200525 GCA_023053575.1 Branchinecta lynchi | reverse complement strand
ACAAGCTTTGTTTTTCCCCAAGGTTGGTTTTCCCGCAAGGTTGGTTTACCCAAAAGGTTTGTTTTCCCACTGTGTTGGTTTTCCCAAAAGGTTCTCTTTCCCAAAAGGTTCGCTTTCCCGCAAGGTTGGTTTTCCCACAAGGTTTGTTTCCCCACAAGGTTTGTTTTCCCACAAGGTTGGTTTTTCCGAAAGGTTTGTTTCCCCACAAGGTTGGTTTTCCCACAAGGTTGGTTTTCCCGCAGGGTTTGTTTTCCCACAAGGTTAGTTTTCCCTTAAGGTTTGTTTCCCCACAAGGTTTGTTTTCCCACAAGGTTTGTTTTCCCACAAGGTTGGTTTTCCCCCAAGGTTGGTTTTCCCGCAAGGTTGGTTTTCCCATAAGGTTGGTTTTCCCACAAGGTTGGCTTTCCCGCAAGGTTAGTTTTCCCACAAGGTCTGATTTAACACAAGGTTGGTTTTCCCGAAAGGTTTGTTCTCCCACAAGGTTGGTTTTCCCACAAGGTTGGTTTTCCCGCAGGGTTTGTTTTCCCACAAGGTTAGTTTTCCCGCAAGGTTTATTTTCCCACAAGGTTGGTTTTCCCGAAAGGTTTGTTTCCCCACAAGGTTGGTTTTCCCACAAGGTTGGTTTTCCCGCAGGGTTTGTTTTCCCACAAGGTTAGTTTTCCCGCAAGGTTTGTTTCCCCACAAGGTTTGTTTTCCCACAAGGTTTGTTTTCCCACTGTGTTGGTTTTCCCAAAAGGTTCGCTTTCCCACAAGGTTGGTTTTCCCACAAGGTTGGTTTTCCCACAAGGTTGGTTTTCCCGCAGGGTTGCTTTCCCCATAAGGTTGGTTTTCCCACAAGGTTTGTTTTCCCACAAGGTTTGTTTCCCCACAAGGTTTGTTTCCCCACAAGGTTTGTTTCCCCACAAGGTTTGTTTTCCCACCAGGATTGTTTTCTCACAAGGTTTGTTTTCCCAAAAGGTTTGTTTCCCCACAAGGTTTGTTTCCCCACAAGGTTTGTTTTCCCACAAGGTTAGTTTTCCCACAAGGTTTGTTTCCCCACAAGGTTTGTTTCCCCACAAGGTTTGTTTTCCCACAAGGATTGTTTTCTCACAAGGTTTGTTTTCCCACTGTGTTGGTTTTCCCAAGAGGTTCGCTTTCCCGCAAGGTTCGCTTTCCCGCAAGGTTGGTTTTCCCACAAGGTTTGTTTTCTCACAAGGTTTGTTTTCCCACTAGGTTTGTTTCCCCACAAGGTTTGTTTTCTCACAAGGTTTGTTTTCCCACAAGGTTTGTTTCCCCACAAGGTTTGTTTTCCCACAAGGTTTGTTTTCCCACAAAGTTTGTTTTCCCACAAGGTTTGTTTTGCAACAAGGTTGGTTTTCCAGAAAGGTTTGTTTCCCCACAAGGTTGGTTTTCCCACAAGGTTTTTTTTCCCGCAGGGTTTGTTTTCCCACAAGGTTAGTTTTCCCGCAAGGTTTGTTTTCCCACAAGGTTAGTTTTCCCACAAGGTTTGTTTCCCCACAAGGTTTGTTTTCCCACAAGGATTGTTTTCTCACAAGGTTTGTTTTCCCACTGTGTTGGTTTTCCCAAAAGGTTCGCTTTCCCGCAAGGTTGGTTTTCCTACAAGGTTGGTTTTCCCGCAGGGTTTGTTTCCCCATAAGGTTGGTTTTCCCACAAGGTTTGTTTTCTCACAAGGTTTGTTTTCCCACTAGGTTGGTTTTCCCACAAGGTTTGTTTTCCCACAAGGTTTGTTTACCCACAAGGTTTGTTTTCCCCCAAGGATGGTTTTCCCGCAAGGTTTGTTTTCCCATAAGGTTGGTTTTCCCACAAGGTTGGTTTTCCCGCAAGGTTAGTTTTCCCACAAGGTCTGATTTAACACAATGTTTGTTTTCCCACAAGGTTGGTTTTCCCGAAAGGTTTGTTTCCCCACAAGGTTGGTTTTCCCACAAGGTTGGTTGTCCCGCAGGGTTTGTTTTCCCACAAGGTTAGTTTTCCCGCAAGGTTTGTTTTCCCACAAGGTTGGTTTTCCCGAAAGGTTTGTTTCCCCACAAGGTTGGTTTTCCCGCAAGGTTGGTTTTCCCGCAGGGTTTGTTTTCCCACAAGGTTAGTTTTCCCGCAAGGTTTGTTTCCCCACAAGGTTTGTTTTCCCACAAGGTTTGTTTTCCCACTGTGTTGGTTTTCCCAAAAGGTTCGCTTTCCCACAAGGTTGGTTTTCCCACAACGTTGGTTTTCCCACAAGGTTGGTTTTCCCGCAGGGTTGCTTTCCCTATAAGGTTGGTTTTCCCACAAGGTTTGTTTTCTCACAAGGTTTGTTTTCCCACTAGGTTGTTTTCCCCACTAGGTTGGTTTTCCCACAAGGTTTGTTTTCCCACAAGCTTTGTTTTCCCCCAAGGTTGGTTTTCCCGCAGGGTTTGTTTTCCCACAAGGTTAGTTTTCCCGCAAGGTTTGTTTCCCCACAAGGTTTGTTTTCCCACAAGGTTTGTTTTCCCACTGTGTTGGTTTTCCCAAAAGGTTCGATTTCCCACAAGGTTGGTTTTCCCACAAGGTTGGTTTTCCCGCAGGGTTGCTTTCCCCATAAGGTTGGTTTTCCCACAAGGTTTGTTTTCTCACAAGGTTTGTTTTCCCACTAGGTTGTTTTTCCCACTAGGTTGGTTTTCCGAAAAGGTTTGTTTTCCCACAAGCTTTGTTTTCCCCCAAGGTTGGTTTTCCCGCAAGGTTGGTTTTCCCGCAGGGTTTGTTTTCCCAAAAGGTTCTCTTTCCCAAAAGGTTCGCTTTCCCGCAAGGTTGGTTTTCCCACAAGGTTTGTTTCCCCACAAGGTTTGTTTTCCCACAAGGTTTGTTTTCCCACAAGGTTGGTTTTTCCGAAAGGTTTGTTTCCCCACAAGGTTGGTTTTCCCACAAGGTTGGTTTTCCCGCAGGGTTTGTTTTCCCACAAGGTCAGTTTTCCCTTAAGGTTTGTTTCCCCACAAGGTTTGTTTTCCCACAAGGTTTGTTTTCCCACAAGGTTGGTTTTCCCGAAAGGTTTGTTTCCCCACAAGGTTGGTTTTCCCACAAGGTTGGTTTTCCCGCAGGGTTTGTTTTCCCACTAGGTTGTGTTTCCCACTAGGTTGGTTTTCCCACAAGGTTTGTTTTCCCACAAGCTTTGTTTTCCCCCAAGGTTGGTTTTCCCGCAAGGTTGGTTTTCCCACAAGGTTTGTTTTCCCACTTTGTTGGTTTTCCCAAAAGGTTCGCTTTCCCGCAAGGTTGGTTTTCCCACAAGGTTTGTTTCCCCACAAGGTTTGTTTTCTCACAAGGTTTGTTTTCCCACTGTGTTGGTTTTCCCAAGAGGTTTGCTTTCCCGCAAGGTTCGCTTTCCCGCAAGGTTGGTTATCCCACAAGGTTTGTTTTCTCACAAGGTTTGTTTTCCCACTAGGTTTGTTTCCCCACAAGGTTTGTTTTCTCACAAGGTTTGTTTTCCCATAAGGTTTGTTTTCCCACAAGGTTTGTTTTGCAACAAGGTTGGTTTTCCAGAAAGGTTTGTTTCCCCACAAGGTTGGTTTTCCCACAAGGTTTGTTTTCCCGCAGGATTTGTTTTCCCACAAGGTTAGTTTTCCCGCAAGGTTTGGTTTCCCACAAGGATAGTTTTCCCACAAGGTTTGTTTCCCCACAAGGTTTGTTTCCCCACAAGGTTTGTTTTCCCACAAGGATTGTTTTCTCACAAGGTTTGTTTTCCCACTGTGTTGGTTTTCCCAAAAGGTTCGCTTTCCCGCAAGGTTGGTTTTCCCACAAGGTTGGTTTTCCCGCAAGGTTTGTTTCCCCACAAGGTTTGTTTTCTCACAAGGTTTGTTTTCCCACTGTGTTGGTTTTCCCAAGAGGTTTGCTTTCCCGCAAGGTTCGCTTTCCCGCAAGGTTGGTTATCCCACAAGGTTTGTTTTCCCACAAGGTTTGTTTTCCCACTGTGTTGGTTTTCCCAAAAGGTTCGCTTTCCCACAAGGTTGGTTTTCCCACAAGGTTGGTTTTCCCACAAGGTTGGTTTTCCCGCAGGGTTGCTTTCCCCATAAGGTTGGTTT
Organism: Branchinecta lynchi; assembly: GCA_023053575.1. NCBI lineage: Eukaryota > Metazoa > Arthropoda > Branchiopoda > Anostraca > Branchinectidae > Branchinecta > Branchinecta lynchi. Next base: position 196,500 of record JAKZAP010000091.1, on the reverse strand, counting down.
TCCCACAAGGTTTGTTTTCCCACAAGGTTTGTTTCCCCACAAGGTTTGTTTCCCCACAAGGTTTGTTTCCCCACAAGGTTTGTTTTCCCACCAGGATTGTTTTCTCACAAGGTTTGTTTTCCCAAAAGGTTTGTTTCCCCACAAGGTTTGTTTCCCCACAAGGTTTGTTTTCCCACAAGGTTAGTTTTCCCACAAGGTTTGTTTCCCCACAAGGTTTGTTTCCCCACAAGGTTTGTTTTCCCACAAGGATTGTTTTCTCACAAGGTTTGTTTTCCCACTGTGTTGGTTTTCCCAAGAGGTTCGCTTTCCCGCAAGGTTCGCTTTCCCGCAAGGTTGGTTTTCCCACAAGGTTTGTTTTCTCACAAGGTTTGTTTTCCCACTAGGTTTGTTTCCCCACAAGGTTTGTTTTCTCACAAGGTTTGTTTTCCCACAAGGTTTGTTTCCCCACAAGGTTTGTTTTCCCACAAGGTTTGTTTTCCCACAAAGTTTGTTTTCCCACAAGGTTTGTTTTGCAACAAGGTTGGTTTTCCAGAAAGGTTTGTTTCCCCACAAGGTTGGTTTTCCCACAAGGTTTTTTTTCCCGCAGGGTTTGTTTTCCCACAAGGTTAGTTTTCCCGCAAGGTTTGTTTTCCCACAAGGTTAGTTTTCCCACAAGGTTTGTTTCCCCACAAGGTTTGTTTTCCCACAAGGATTGTTTTCTCACAAGGTTTGTTTTCCCACTGTGTTGGTTTTCCCAAAAGGTTCGCTTTCCCGCAAGGTTGGTTTTCCTACAAGGTTGGTTTTCCCGCAGGGTTTGTTTCCCCATAAGGTTGGTTTTCCCACAAGGTTTGTTTTCTCACAAGGTTTGTTTTCCCACTAGGTTGGTTTTCCCACAAGGTTTGTTTTCCCACAAGGTTTGTTTACCCACAAGGTTTGTTTTCCCCCAAGGATGGTTTTCCCGCAAGGTTTGTTTTCCCATAAGGTTGGTTTTCCCACAAGGTTGGTTTTCCCGCAAGGTTAGTTTTCCCACAAGGTCTGATTTAACACAATGTTTGTTTTCCCACAAGGTTGGTTTTCCCGAAAGGTTTGTTTCCCCACAAGGTTGGTTTTCCCACAAGGTTGGTTGTCCCGCAGGGTTTGTTTTCCCACAAGGTTAGTTTTCCCGCAAGGTTTGTTTTCCCACAAGGTTGGTTTTCCCGAAAGGTTTGTTTCCCCACAAGGTTGGTTTTCCCGCAAGGTTGGTTTTCCCGCAGGGTTTGTTTTCCCACAAGGTTAGTTTTCCCGCAAGGTTTGTTTCCCCACAAGGTTTGTTTTCCCACAAGGTTTGTTTTCCCACTGTGTTGGTTTTCCCAAAAGGTTCGCTTTCCCACAAGGTTGGTTTTCCCACAACGTTGGTTTTCCCACAAGGTTGGTTTTCCCGCAGGGTTGCTTTCCCTATAAGGTTGGTTTTCCCACAAGGTTTGTTTTCTCACAAGGTTTGTTTTCCCACTAGGTTGTTTTCCCCACTAGGTTGGTTTTCCCACAAGGTTTGTTTTCCCACAAGCTTTGTTTTCCCCCAAGGTTGGTTTTCCCGCAGGGTTTGTTTTCCCACAAGGTTAGTTTTCCCGCAAGGTTTGTTTCCCCACAAGGTTTGTTTTCCCACAAGGTTTGTTTTCCCACTGTGTTGGTTTTCCCAAAAGGTTCGATTTCCCACAAGGTTGGTTTTCCCACAAGGTTGGTTTTCCCGCAGGGTTGCTTTCCCCATAAGGTTGGTTTTCCCACAAGGTTTGTTTTCTCACAAGGTTTGTTTTCCCACTAGGTTGTTTTTCCCACTAGGTTGGTTTTCCGAAAAGGTTTGTTTTCCCACAAGCTTTGTTTTCCCCCAAGGTTGGTTTTCCCGCAAGGTTGGTTTTCCCGCAGGGTTTGTTTTCCCAAAAGGTTCTCTTTCCCAAAAGGTTCGCTTTCCCGCAAGGTTGGTTTTCCCACAAGGTTTGTTTCCCCACAAGGTTTGTTTTCCCACAAGGTTTGTTTTCCCACAAGGTTGGTTTTTCCGAAAGGTTTGTTTCCCCACAAGGTTGGTTTTCCCACAAGGTTGGTTTTCCCGCAGGGTTTGTTTTCCCACAAGGTCAGTTTTCCCTTAAGGTTTGTTTCCCCACAAGGTTTGTTTTCCCACAAGGTTTGTTTTCCCACAAGGTTGGTTTTCCCGAAAGGTTTGTTTCCCCACAAGGTTGGTTTTCCCACAAGGTTGGTTTTCCCGCAGGGTTTGTTTTCCCACTAGGTTGTGTTTCCCACTAGGTTGGTTTTCCCACAAGGTTTGTTTTCCCACAAGCTTTGTTTTCCCCCAAGGTTGGTTTTCCCGCAAGGTTGGTTTTCCCACAAGGTTTGTTTTCCCACTTTGTTGGTTTTCCCAAAAGGTTCGCTTTCCCGCAAGGTTGGTTTTCCCACAAGGTTTGTTTCCCCACAAGGTTTGTTTTCTCACAAGGTTTGTTTTCCCACTGTGTTGGTTTTCCCAAGAGGTTTGCTTTCCCGCAAGGTTCGCTTTCCCGCAAGGTTGGTTATCCCACAAGGTTTGTTTTCTCACAAGGTTTGTTTTCCCACTAGGTTTGTTTCCCCACAAGGTTTGTTTTCTCACAAGGTTTGTTTTCCCATAAGGTTTGTTTTCCCACAAGGTTTGTTTTGCAACAAGGTTGGTTTTTCAGAAAGGTTTGTTTCCCCACAAGGTTGGTTTTCCCACAAGGTTTGTTTTCCCGCAGGATTTGTTTTCCCACAAGGTTAGTTTTCCCGCAAGGTTTGGTTTCCCACAAGGATAGTTTTCCCACAAGGTTTGTTTCCCCACAAGGTTTGTTTCCCCACAAGGTTTGTTTTCCCACAAGGATTGTTTTCTCACAAGGTTTGTTTTCCCACTGTGTTGGTTTTCCCAAAAGGTTCGCTTTCCCGCAAGGTTGGTTTTCCCACAAGGTTGGTTTTCCCGCAGGGTTTGTTCCCCCATAAGGTTGGTTTTCCCACAAGGTTTATTTTCTCACAAGGTTTGTTTTCCCACTAGGTTGGTTTTCCCACAAGGTTTGTTTTCCCACAAGGTTTGTTTACCCACAAGGTTTGTTTTCCCCCAAGGTTGGTTTTCCCGCAAGGTTGGTTTTCCCATAAGGTTGGTTTTCCCACAAGGTTGGTTTTCCCGCAAGGTTAGTTTTCCCACAAGGTCTGATTTAACACAATGTTTGTTTTCCCACAAGGTTGGTTTTCCCGAAAGGTTTGTTTCCCCACAAGGTTGGTTTTCCCACAAGGTTGGTTTTCCCGCAGGGTTTGTTTTCCCACAAGGTTAGTTTTCCCGCAAGGTTTGTTTTCCCACAAGGTTGGTTTTCCCGAAAGGTTTGTTTCCCCACAAGGTTGGTTTTCAAACAAGGTTGGTTTTCCCGCAGGGTTTGTTTTCCCACAAGGTTAGTTTTCCCGCAAGGTTTGTTTCCCCACAAGGTTTGTTTTCCCACAAGGTTTGTTTTCCCACTGTGTTGGTTTTCCCAAAAGGTTCGCTTTCCCACAAGGTTGGTTTTCCCACAAGGTTGGTTTTCCCACAAGGTTTGTTTTCCCACTGTGTTGGTTTTCCCAAAAGGTTCGCTTTCCCACAAGGTTGGTTTCCCCACAAGGTTTGTTTTCTCACAAGGTTTGTTTTCCCACTAGGTTGTTTTTCCCACTAGGTTGGTTTTCCCACAAGGTTTGTTTTCCCACAAGCTTTGTTTTCCCCCAAGGTTGGTTTTCCCGCAGGGTTTGTTTTCCCACAAGGTTAGTTTTCCCGCAAGGTTTGTTTCCCCACAAGGTTTGTTTTCCCACAAGGTTTGTTTTCCCACTGTGTTGGTTTTCCCAAAAGGTTCGCTTTCCCACAAGGTTGGTTTTCCCACAAGGTTGGTTTTCCCACAAGGTTTGTTTTCCCACTGTGTTGGTTTTCCCAAAAGGTTCGCTTTCCCACAAGGTTGGTTTCCCCACAAGGTTTGTTTTCTCACAAGGTTTGTTTTCCCACTAGGTTGTTTTTCCCACTAGGTTGGTTTTCCGAAAAGGTTTGTTTTCCCACAAGCTTTGTTTTCCCCCAAGGTTGGTTTTCCCGCAAGGTTGGTTTACCCAAAAGGTTTGTTTTCCCACTGTGTTGGTTTTCCCAAAAGGTTCTCTTTCCCAAAAGGTTCGCTTTCCCGCAAGGTTGGTTTTCCCACAAGGTTTGTCTCACCACAAGGTTTGTTTTCCCACAAGGTTTGTTTTCCCACAAGGTTGGTTTTTCCGAAAGGTTTGTTTCCCCACAAGGTTGGTTTTCCCACAAGGTTGGTTTTCCCGCAGGGTTTGTTTTCCCGCAAGGTTAGTTTCCCCTTAAGGTTTGTTTCCCCACAAGGTTTGTTTTCCCACAAGGTTTGTTTTCCCACAAGGTTGGTTTTCCCGAAAGGTTTGTTTCCCCACAAGGTTGGTTTTCCCACAAGGTTGGTTTTCCCGCAGGGTTTGTTTTCCTACAAGGTTAGTTTTCCCGCAAGGTTTGTTTCCCCACAAGGTTTGTTTTCCCACAAGGTTTGTTTTCCCACTGTGTTGGTTTTCTCAAAAGGTTCGCTTTCCCACGAGGTGGGTTTTCCCACAAGGTTTGTTTTCCCACAAGGTTAGTTATCCCACAAGGTTTGTTTCCCCACAAGGTTTGTTTCCCCACAAGGTTTGTTTTCCCACAAGGTTTGTTTTCCCCCAAGGTTGGTTTTCCCGCAAGGTTGGTTTTCCCACAAGGTTTGTTTTCCCACTGTGTTGGTTTTCCCAAAAGGTTCGCTTTCCCACAAGGTTGGTTTTCCCACAAGGTTGGTTTTCCCGCAGGGTTGCTTTCCCCATAAGGTTTGTTTTCCCACTAGGTTGTGTTTCCCACTAGGTCGGTCTTCCCACAAGGTTTGTTTTCCCACAAGCTTTGTTTTCCCCCAAGGTTGGTTTTCCCGCAAGGTTGGTTTTCCCACAAGGTTTGTTTTTCCACTTTGTTGGTTTTCCCAAAAGGTTCGCTTTCCCGCAAGGTTGGTTTTCCCACAAGGTTTGTTTCCCCACAAGGTTTGTTTTCCCACAAGGTTTGTTTTCCCACAAGGTTGGTTTTCCCGAAAGGTTTGTTTCCCCACAAGGTTGGTTTTCCCACAAGGTTGGTTTTCCCGCAGGGTTTGTTTTCCCACAAGGTTAGTTTTCCCGCAAGGTTTGTTTCCCCACAAGGTTTGTTTTCCCACAAGGATTGTTTTCTCACAAGGTTTGTTTTCCCACTAGGTTTGTTTCCCCACAAGGTTTGTTTTCCCACAAGGTTTGTTTTCCCCCAAGGTTGGTTTTCCCGCAAGGTTGGTTTTCCCACAAGGTTTGTTTTCCCACTGTGTTGGTTTTCCCAAAAGGTTCGCTTTCCCACAAGGTTCGTTTTCCCACAAGGTTGGTTTTCCCACAAGGTTGGTTTTCCCGCAGGGTTGCTTTCCCCATAAGGTTGGTTTTCCCACAAGGTTTGTTTTCTCACAAGTTTTGTTTTCCCACTAGGTTGTTTTTCCCACTAGGTTGGTTTTCCGAAAAGGTTTGTTTTCCCACAAGCTTTGTTTTCCCCCAAGGTTGGTTTTCCCGCAAGGTTGGTTTTCCCACAAGGTTTGTTTTCCCACTGTGTTGGTTTTCCCAAAAGGTTCGCTTTCCCGGAAGGCTGGTTTTCCCACAAGGTTTGTTTCCCCAAAATGTTTGTTTTCTCACAAGGTTGGTTTTCCCACAAGGTTGGTTTTCCCGAAAGGTTTGTTTCCCCACAAGGTTGGTTTTCCCACAAGGCTGGTTTTCCCGCAGGGTTTGTTTTCCCACAAGGTTAGTTTTCCCGCAAGGTTTGTTTTCCCACAAGGTTAGTTTTCCCACAAGGTTTGTTTCCCCACAAGGTTTGTTTCCCCACAAGGTTTGTTTTCCCACAAGGATTGTTTTCTCACAAGGTTTGTTTTCCCACTGTGTTGGTTTTCCCAAAAGGTTCGCTTTCCCGCAAGGTTCGCTTTCCCACAAGGTTTGTTTTCCCACAAGCTTTGTTTTCCCCCAAGGTTGGTTTTCCCGCAAGGTTGGTTTTCCCACAAGGTTTGTTTTCCCACTTTGTTGGTTTTCCCAAAAGGTTCGCTTTCCCGCAAGGTTGGTTTTCCCACAAGGTTTGTTTCCCCACAAGGTTTGTTTTCCCACAAGGTTTGTTTTTCCACAAGGTTGGTTTTCCCGAAAGGTTTGTTTCCCCACAAGGTTGGTTTTCCCACAAGGTTGGTTTTACCGCAGGGTTTGTTTTCCCACTAGGTTGGTTTTCCCACAAGGTTTGTTTTCCCACAAGCTTTGTTTTCCCCCAAGGTTGGTTTTCCCGCAGGGTTTGTTTTCCCACAAGGTTAGTTTTCCCGCAAGGTTTGTTTCCCCACAAGGTTTGTTTTCCCACAAGGTTTGTTTTCCCACTGTGTTGGTTTTCCCAAAAGGTTCGCTTTCCCACAAGGTTGGTTTTCCCACAAGGTTGGTTTTCCCGCAGGGTTGCTTTCCCCATAAGGTTGGTTTTCCCACAAGGTTTGTTTTCTCACAAGGTTTGTTTTCCCACTAGGTTGTTTTTCCCACTAGGTTGGTTTTCCGAAAAGGTTTGTTTTCCCACAAGCTTTGTTTTCCCCCAAGGTTGGTTTTCCCGCAAGGTTGGTTTACCCAAAAGGTTTGTTTTCCCACTGTGTTGGTTTTCCCAAAAGGTTCTCTTTCCCAAAATGTTCGCTTTTCCGCAAGGTTGGTTTTCCCACAAGGTTTGTTTCCCCACAAGGTTTGTTTTCCCACAAGGTTTGTTTTCCCACAAGGTTGGTTTTTCCGAAAGGTTGGTTTCCCCACAAGGTTGGTTTTCCCACAAGGTTGGTTTTCCCGCAGGGTTTGTTTTCCCACAAGGTTAGTTTTCCCTTAAGGTTTGTTTCCCCACAAGGTTTGTTTTCCCACAAGGTTTGTTTTCCCACAAGGTTGGTTTTCCCGAAAGTTTTGTTTCCCCACAAGGTTGGTTTTCCCACAAGGTTGGTTTTCCCGCAGGGTTTGTTTTCCCACAAGGTTAGTTTTCCCGCAAGGTTTGTTTCCCAACAAGGTTTGTTTTCCCACAAGGTTTGTTTTCCCACAAGGTTTGTTTTGCAACAAGGTTGGTTTTCCAGAAAGGTTTGTTTCCCCACAAGGTTGGTTTTCCCACAAGGTTTGTTTTCCCGCAGGGTTTGTTTTCCCACAAGGTTAGTTTTCCCGCAAGGTTTGTTTTCCCACAAGGTTAGTTTTCCCACAAGGTTTGTTTCCCCACAAGGTTTGTTTCCCCACAAGGTTTGTTTTCCCACAAGGATTGTTTTCTCACAAGGTTTGTTTTCCCACTGTGTTGGTTTTCCCAAAAGGTTCGCTTTCCCGCAAGGTTGGTTTTCCCACAAGGTTGGTTTTCCCGCAGGGTTTGTTTCCCCATAAGGTTGGTTTTCCCACAAGGTTTGTTTTCTCACAAGGTTTGTTTTCCCACTAGGTTGGTTTTCCCACAAGGTTTGTTTTCCCACAAGGTTTGTTTACCCACAAGGTTTGTTTTCCCCCAAGGTTGGTTTTCCCGCAAGGTTGGTTTTCCCATAAGGTTGGTTTTCCCACAAGGTTGGTTTTCCCGCAAGGTTAGTTTTCCCACAAGGTCTGATTTAACACAATGTTTGTTTCCCCACAAGGTTGGTTTTCCCACAAGGTTGGTTTTCCCGCAGGGTTTGTTTTCCCACAAGGTTAGTTTTCCCGCAAGGTTTGTTTTCCCACAAGGTTGGTTTTCCCGAAAGGTTTGTTTCCCCACAAGGTTGGTTTTCAAACAAGGTTGGTTTTCCCGCAGGGTTTGTTTTCCCACAAGGTTAGTTTTCCCGCAAGGTTTGTTTCCCCACAAGGTTTGTTTTCCCACAAGGTTAGTTTTCCCACTGTGTTGGTTTTCCCAAAAGGTTTGCTTTCCCACAAGGTTGGTTTTCCCACAAGGTTGGTTTTCCCACAAGGTTGGTTTTCCCGCAGGGTTGCTTTCCCTATAAGGTTGATTTTCCCACAAGGTTTGTTTTCTCACAAGGTTTGTTTTCCCACTAGGTTATTTTTCCCACTAGGTTGGTTTTCCCACAAGGTTTGTTTTCCCACAAGCTTTGTTTTCCCCCAAATTGGTTTTCCCTCAGGGTTTGTTTTCCCACAAGGTTAGTTTTCCCGCAAGGTTTGTTTCCCCACAAGGTTTGTTTTCCCACAAGGTTTGTTTTCCCACTGTGTTGGTTTTCCCAAAAGGTTCGCTTTCCCACAAGGTTGGTTTTCCCACAAGGTTGGTTTTCCCGCAGGGTTGCTTTCCCCATAAGGTTGGTTTTCCCACAAGGTTTGTTTTCTCACAAGGTTTGTTTTCCCACTAGGTTGTTTTTCCCACTAGGTTGGTTTTCCGAAAAGGTTTGTTTTCCCACAAGCTTTGTTTTCCCCCAAGGTTGGTTTTCCCGCAAGGTTGGTTTACCCAAAAGGTTTGTTTTCCCACTGTGTTGGTTTTCCCAAAAGGTTCTCTTTCCCAAAAGGTTCGCTTTCCCGCAAGGTTGGTTTTCCCACAAGGTTTGTTTCACCACAAGGTTTGTTTTCCCACAAGGTTTGTTTTCCCACAAGGTTGGTTTTTCCGAAAGGTTTGTTTCCCCACAAGGTTGGTTTTCCCACAAGGTTGGTTTTCCCGCAGGGTTTGTTTTCCCACAAGGTTAGTTTTCCCTTAAGGTTTGTTTCCCCACAAGGTTTGTTTTCCCACAAGTTTTGTTTTCCCACAAGGTTGGTTTTCCCGAAAGGTTTGTTTCCCCACAAGGTTGGTTTTCCCACAAGGTTGGTTTTCCCGCAGGGTTTGTTTCCCCACAAGGTTAGTTTTCCCGCAAGGTTTGTTTCCCCACAAGATTTGTTTTCCCACAAGGTTTGTTTTCCCACTGTGTTGGTTTTCCCAAAAGGTTCGCTTTCCCACAAGGTTGGTTTTCCCACAAGGTTTGTTTTCCCACAAGGTTAGTTTTCCCACAAGGTTTGTTTCCCCACAAGGTTTGTTTCCCCACAAGGTTTGTTTTCCCACAAGGTTTGTTTTCCCCCAAGGTTGGTTTTCCTGCAAGGTTGGTTTTCCCACAAGGTTTGTTTTCCCACTGTGTTGGTTTTCCCAAAAGGTTCGCTTTCCCACAAGGTTGGTTTTCCCACAAGGTTGGTTTTCCAGCAGGGATGCTTCCCCCATAAGGTTTGTTTTCCCACTAGGTTGTGTTTCCCACTAGGTTGGTCTTCCCACAAGGTTTGTTTTCCCACAAGCTTTGTTTTCCCCCAAGGTTGGTTTTCCCGCAAGGTTGGTTTTCCCACAAGGTTTGTTTTCCCATTTTGTTGGTTTTCCCAAAAGGTTCGCTTTCCCGCAAGGTTGGTTTTCCCACAAGGTTTGTTTCCCCACAAGGTTTTTTTTCCCACAAGGTTTGTTTTCCCACAAGGTTGGTTTTCCCGAAAGGTTTGTTTCCCCACAAGGTTGGTTTTCCCACAAGGTTGGTTTTCCCGCAGGGTTTGTTTTCCCACAAGGTTAGTTTTCCCGCAAGGTTTGTTTCCCCTCAAGGTTTGTTTTCCCACAAGGATTGTTTTCTCACAAGGTTTGTTTTCCCACTAGGTTTGTTTCCCCACAAGGTTTGTTTTCCCACAAGGTTTGTTTTCCCCCAAGGTTGGTTTTCCCGCAAGGTTGGTTTTCCCACAAGGTTTGTTTTCCCACTGTGTTGGTTTTCCCAAAAGGTTCGCTTTCCCACAAGGTTCGTTTTCCCACAAGGTTGGTTTTCCCACAAGGTTGGTTTTCCCGCAGGGTTGCTTTCCCCATAAGGTTGGTTTTCCCACAAGGTTTGTTTTCTCACAAGGTTTGTTTTCCCACTAGGTTGTTTTTCCCACTAGGTTGGTTTTCCGAAAAGGTTTGTTTTCCCCCAAGGTTGGTTTTCCCGCAAGGTTGGTTTTCCCACAAGGTTTGTTTTCCCACTGTGTTGGTTTTCCCAAAAGGTTCGCTTTCCCGGAAGGCTGGTTTTCCCACAAGGTTTGTTTCCCCACAATGTTTGTTTTCTCACAAGGTTTGTTTTCCCACAAGGTTGGTTTTCCCGAAAGGTTTGTTTCCCCACAAGGTTGGTTTTCCCACAAGGCTGGTTTTCCAGCAGGGTTTGTTTTCCCACAAGGTTAGTTTTCCCGCAAGGTTTGTTTTCCCACAAGGTTAGTTTTCCCACAAGGTTTGTTTCCCCACAAGGTTTGTTTCCCCACAAGGTTTGTTTTCCCACAAGGATTGTTTTCTCACAAGGTTTGTTTTCCCACTGTGTTGGTTTTCCCAAAAGGTTCGCTTTCCCGCAAGGTTCGCTTTCCCACAAGGTTTGTTTTCCCACAAGCTTTGTTTTCCCCCAAGGTTGGTTTTCCCGCAAGGTTGGTTTTCCCACAAGGTTTGTTTTCCCACTTTGTTGGTTTTCCCAAAAGGTTCGCTTTCCCGCAAGGTTGTTTTTCCCACAAGGTTTGTTTCCCCACAAGGTTTGTTTTCCCACAAGGTTTGTTTTTCCACAAGGCTGGTTTTCCCGAAAGGTTTGTTTCCCCACAAGGTTGGTTTTCCCACAAGGTTGGTTTTACCGCAGGGTTTGTTTTCCCACAAGGTTAGTTTTCCCGCAAGGTTTGTTTCCCCACAAGGTTTGTTTTCCCACAAGGATTGTTTTCTCACAAGGTTTGTTTTCCCACTAGGTTTGTTTCCCCACAAGGTTTGTTTTCCCACAAGTTTTGTTTTCCCCCAAGGTTGGTTTTCCCGCAAGGTTGGTTTTCCCACAAGGTTTGTTTTCCCACTGTGTTGGTTTTCCCAAAAGGTTCGCTTTCCCGCAAGGTTGGTTTTCCCCCAAGGTTGGTTTTCCCGCAGGGTTTGTTTTCCCACAAAGTTAGTTTTCCCGCAAGGTTTGTTTCCCCACAAGGTTTGTTTTCCCACAAGGTTTGTTTTCCCACTGTGTTGGTTTTCCCAAAAGGTTCGCTTTCCCACAAGGTTGGTTTTCCCACAAGGTTGGTTTTCCCACAAGGTTGGTTTTCCCGCAGGGTTGCTTTCCCCATCAGGTTGGTTTTCCCACAAGGTTTGTTTTCTCACAAGGTTTGTTTTCCCACTAGGTTGTTTTTCCCACTAGGTTGGTTTTCCCACAAGGTTTGTTTTCCCACAAGCTTTGTTTTCCCCCAAGGTTGTTTTTCCCACTAGGTTGGTTTTCCCACAAGGTTTTTTTCCCACTGTGTTGGTTTTCCCAAAAGGTTCGCTTTCCCGCAAGGTTGGTTTTCCCACAAGGTTGTTTTTCCCGCAGGGTTTGTTTCCCCATAAGGTTGGTTTTCCCACAAGGTTTGTTTTCTCACAAGGTTTGTTTTCCCACAAGGTTTGTTTTCCCACAAGGTTTGTTTTCCCACAAGGTTCGTTTTCCCGCTGGGTTTGTTTTCCCACAAGGTTAGTTTTCCCGAAAGGTTTGTTTCCCCACAAGGTTGGTTTTCCCACAAGGTTGGTTTTCCCGCAGGGTTTGTTTTCCCACAAGCTTTGTTTTCCCCCAAGGTTGGTTTTCCCGCAAGGTTGTTTTTCCCACAAGGTTTGTTTTCCCACTGTGTTGGTTTTCCCAAAAGGTTCGCTTTCCCGCAAGGTTGGTTTTCCCACAAGGTCTGTTTCCCCACAAGGTTTGTTTTCCCATAAGGTTTGTTTTCCCACAAGGTTTGTTTTCCCACAAGGTTTCCCACAAGGTTTGTTTTCCCACAAGGTTGGTTTTCCCGCAAGGTTGGTTTTCCCACAAGGTTTGTGTTCCCACTGTGTTGGTTTTCCCAAAAGGTTCGCTTTCCCACAAGGTTTATTTTCCCACAAGGTTTGTTTTGCCACAAGGTTGGTTTTCCAGAAAGGTTTGTTTCCCCACAAGGTTGGTTTTCCCACAAGGTTTGTTTTCCCGCAGGGTTTGTTTTCCCACAAGGTTAGTTTTCCCGCAAGGTTTGTTTTCCCACAAGGTTAGTTTTCCCACAAGGTTTGTTTCCCCACAAGGTTTGTTTCCCCACAAGGTTTGTTTCCCCACAAGGTTTGTTTTCCCACAAGGATTCTTTTCTCACAAGGTTTGTTTTCCCTCTGTGTTGGTTTTCCAAAAAGGTTCACTTTCCCGCAAGGTTGGTTTTCCCACAAGGTTGGTTTTCCCGCAGGGTTTGTTTCCCCATAAGGTTGGTTTTCCCAAAAGGTTTGTTTTCTCACAAGGTTTGTTTTCCCACTAGGTTGGTTTTCCCACAAGTTTTTTTTTCCCACAAGGTTTGTTTACGAACAAGGTTTGTTTTCCCCCAAGGCTGGTTTTCCCGCAAGGTTGGTTTTCCCATAAGGTTGGTTTTCCCACAAGGTTGGTTTTCCCGCAAGGTTAGTTTTCCCACAAGGTCTGATTTAACACAATGTTTGTTTTCCCACAAGGTTGGTTTTCCCGAAAGGTTTGTTTCCCCACAAGGTTGGTTTTCCCACAAGGTTGGTTTACCCGCAGGGTTTGTTTTCCCACAAGGTTAGTTTTCCCGCAAGGTTTGTTTTCCCACAAGGTTGGTTTTCCCGAAAGGTTTGTTTCCCCACAAGGTTGGTTTTCCCACAAGGTTGGTTTTCCCGCAGGGTTTGTTTTCCCACAAGGTTAGTTTTCCCGCAAGGTTTGTTTCCCCACAAGGTTTGTTTTCCCACAAGGTTTGTTTTCCCACTGTGTTGGTTTTCCCAAAAGGTTCGCTTTCCCACAAGGTTGGTTTTCCCACAAGGTTGGTTTTCCCACAAGGTTGGTTTTCCCGCAGGGTTGCTTTCCCCATGAGGTTGGTTTTCCCACAAGGTTTGTTTTCTCACAAGGTTTGTTTTCCCACTAGGTTGTTTTTCCCACTAGGTTGGTTTTCCCACAAGGTTTGTTTTCCCACAAGCTTTGTTTTCCCCCAAGGTTTGTTTTCCCACAAGGTTTGTTTTCCCACTGTGTTGGTTTTCCCAAAAGGTTCGCTTTCCCACAAGGTTGGTTTTCCCACAAGGTTGGTTTTCCCGCAGGGTTGCTTTCCCCATAAGGTTGGTTTTCCCACAAGGTTTGTTTTCCCACAAGGTTTGTTTCCCCACAAGGTTTGTTTCCCCACAAGGTTTGTTTCCCCACAAGGTTTGTTTTCCCACAAGGATTGTTTTCTCACAAGGTTTGTTTTCCCACAAGGTTTGTTTCCCCACAAGGTTTGTTTCCCACAAGGTTTGTTTTCCCACAAGGTTAGTTTTCCCACAAGGTTTGTTTCCCCACAAGGTTTGTTTCCCCACAAGGTTTGTTTTCCCACAAGGATTGTTTTCTCACAAGGTTTGTTTTCCCACTGTGTTGGTTTTCCCAAGAGGTTCGCTTTCCCGCAAGGTTCGCTTTCCCGCAAGGTTGGTTTTCCCACAAGGTTTGTTTTCTCACAAGGTTTGTTTTCCCACTAGGTTTGTTTCCCCACAAGGTTTGTTTTCTCACAAGGTTTGTTTTCCCACAAGGTTTGTTTCCCCACAAGGTTTGTTTCCCCACAAGGTTTGTTTTCCCACAAGGATTGTTTTCTCACAAGGTTTGTTTTCCCACTGTGTTGGTTTTCCCAAGAGGTTCGCTTTCCCGCAAGGTTCGCTTTCCCGCAAGGTTGGTTTTCCCACAAGGTTTGTTTTCTCACAAGGTTTGTTTTCCCACTAGGTTTGTTTCCCCACAAGGTTTGTTTTCTCACAAGGTTTGTTTTCCCACGAGGTTTGTTTTCCCACAAGTTTTGTTTTCCCACAAGGTTTGTTTTGCAACAAGGTTGGTTTTCCAGAAAGGTTTGTTTCCCCACAAGGTTGGTTTTCCCACAAGGTTTGTTTTCCCGCAAGGTTTGTTTTCCCACAAGGTTAGTTTTCCCGCAAGGTTTGTTTTCCCACAAGGTTAGTTTTCCCACAAGGTTTGTTTCCCCACAAGATTTGTTTTCCCACAAGGTTTGTTTTCCCACTGTGTTGGTTTTCCCAAAAGGTTCGCTTTCCCACAAGGTTGGTTTTCCCACAAGGTTTGTTTTCCCACAAGGTTAGTTTTCCCACAAGGTTTGTTTCCCCACAAGGTTTGTTTCCCCACAAGGTTTGTTTTCCCACAAGGTTTGTTTTCCCCCAAGGTTGGTTTTCCTGCAAGGTTGGTTTTCCCACAAGGTTTGTTTTCCCACTGTGTTGGTTTTCCCAAAAGGTTCGCTTTCCCACAAGGTTGGTTTTCCCACAAGGTTGGTTTTCCAGCAGGGATGCTTCCCCCATAAGGTTTGTTTTCCCACTAGGTTGTGTTTCCCACTAGGTTGGTCTTCCCACAAGGTTTGTTTTCCCACAAGCTTTGTTTTCCCCCAAGGTTGGTTTTCCCGCAAGGTTGGTTTTCCCACAAGGTTTGTTTTCCCACTTTGTTGGTTTTCCCAAAAGGTTCGTTTTCCCGCAAGGTTGGTTTTCCCACAAGGTTTGTTTCCCCACAAGGTTTGTTTTCCCACAAGGTTTGTTTTCCCACAAGGTTGGTTTTCCCGAAAGGTTTGTTTCCCACAAGGTTGGTTTTCCCACAAGGTTGGTTTTCCCGCAGGGTTTGTTTTCCCACAAGGTTAGTTTTCCCGCAAGGTTTGTTTCCCCTCAAGGTTTGTTTTCCCACAAGGATTGTTTTCTCACAAGGTTTGTTTTCCCACTAGGTTTGTTTCCCCACAAGGTTTGTTTTCCCACAAGGTTTGTTTTCCCCCAAGGTTGGTTTTCCCGCAAGGTTGGTTTTCCCACAAGGTTTGTTTTCCCACTGTGTTGGTTTTCCCAAAAGGTTCGCTTTCCCACAAGGTTCGTTTTCCCACAAGGTTGGTTTTCCCACAAGGTTGGTTTTCCCGCAGGGTTGCTTTCCCCATAAGGTTGGTTTTCCCACAAGGTTTGTTTTCTCACAAGGTTTGTTTTCCCACTAGGTTGTTTTTCCCACTAGGTTGGTTTTCCGAAAAGGTTTGTTTTCCCCCAAGGTTGGTTTTCCCGCAAGGTTGGTTTTCCCACAAGGTTTGTTTTCCCACTGTGTTGGTTTTCCCAAAAGGTTCGCTTTCCCGGAAGGCTGGTTTTCCCACAAGGTTTGTTTCCCCACAATGTTTGTTTTCTCACAAGGTTTGTTTTCCCACAAGGTTGGTTTTCCCGAAAGGTTTGTTTCCCCACAAGGTTGGTTTTCCCACAAGGCTGGTTTTCCCGCAGGGTTTGTTTTCCCACAAGGTTAGTTTTCCCGCAAGGTTTGTTTTCCCACAAGGTTAGTTTTCCCACAAGGTTTGTTTCCCCACAAGGTTTGTTTCCCCACAAGGTTTGTTTTCCCACAAGGATTGTTTTCTCACAAGGTTTGTTTTCCCACTGTGTTGGTTTTCCCAAAAGGTTCGCTTTCCCGCAAGGTTCGCTTTCCCACAAGGTTTGTTTTCCCACAAGCTTTGTTTTCCCCCAAGGTTGGTTTTCCCGCAAGGTTGGTTTTCCCACAAGGTTTGTTTTCCCACTTTGTTGGTTTTCCCAAAAGGTTCGCTTTCCCGCAAGGTTGTTTTTCCCACAAGGTTTGTTTCCCCACAAGGTTTGTTTTCCCACAAGGTTTGTTTTTCCACAAGGCTGGTTTTCCCGAAAGGTTTGTTTCCCCACAAGGTTGGTTTTCCCACAAGGTTGGTTTTACCGCAGGGTTTGTTTTCCCACAAGGTTAGTTTTCCCGCAAGGTTTGTTTCCCCACAAGGTTTGTTTCCCCACAAGGATTGTTTTCTCACAAGGTTTGTTTTCCCACTAGGTTTGTTTCCCCACAAGGTTTGTTTTCCCACAAGGTTTGTTTTCCCCCAAGGTTGGTTTTCCCGCAAGGTTGGTTTTCCCACAAGGTTTGTTTTCCCACTGTGTTGGTTTTCCCAAAAGGTTCGCTTTCCCGCAAGGTTGGTTTTCCCCCAAGGTTGGTTTTCCCGCAGGGTTTGTTTTCCCACAAAGTTAGTTTTCCCGCAAGGTTTGTTTCCCCACAAGGTTTGTTTTCCCACAAGGTTTGTTTTCCCACTGTGTTGGTTTTCCCAAAAGGTTCGCTTTCCCACAAGGTTGGTTTTCCCACAAGGTTGGTTTTCCCACAAGGTTGGTTTTCCCGCAGGGTTGCTTTCCCCATCAGGTTGGTTTTCCCACAAGGTTTGTTTTCTCACAAGGTTTGTTTTCCCACTAGGTTGTTTTTCCCACTAGGTTGGTTTTCCCACAAGGTTTGTTTTCCCACAAGCTTTGTTTTCCCCCAAGGTTGTTTTTCCCACTAGGTTGGTTTTCCCACAAGGTTTTTTTTCCCACTGTGTTGGTTTTCCCAAAAGGTTCGCTTTCCCGCAAGGTTGGTTTTCCCACAAGGTTGTTTTTCCCGCAGGGTTTGTTTCCCCATAAGGTTGGTTTTCCCACAAGGTTTGTTTTCTCACAAGGTTTGTTTTCCCACAAGGTTTGTTTTCCCACAAGGTTTGTTTTCCCACAAGGTTCGTTTTCCCGCTGGGTTTGTTTTCCCACAAGGTTAGTTTTCCCGAAAGGTTTGTTTCCCCACAAGGTTGGTTTTCCCACAAGGTTGGTTTTCCCGCAGGGTTTGTTTTCCCACAAGCTTTGTTTTCCCCCAAGGTTGGTTTTCCCGCAAGGTTGTTTTTCCCACAAGGTTTGTTTTCCCACTGTGTTGGTTTTCCCAAAAGGTTCGCTTTCCCGCAAGGTTGGTTTTCCCACAAGGTCTGTTTCCCCACAAGGTTTGTTTTCCCATAAGGTTTGTTTTCCCACAAGGTTTGTTTTCCCACAAGGTTTCCCACAAGGTTTGTTTTCCCACAAGGTTGGTTTTCCCGCAAGGTTGGTTTTCCCACAAGGTTTGTGTTCCCACTGTGTTGGTTTTCCCAAAAGGTTCGCTTTCCCACAAGGTTTGTTTTCCCACAAGGTTTGTTTTGCCACAAGGTTGGTTTTCCAGAAAGGTTTGTTTCCCCACAAGGTTGGTTTTCCCACAAGGTTTGTTTTCCCGCAGGGTTTGTTTTCCCACAAGGTTAGTTTTCCCGCAAGGTTTGTTTTCCCACAAGGTTAGTTTTCCCACAAGGTTTGTTTCCCCACAAGGTTTGTTTCCCCACAAGGTTTGTTTCCCCACAAGGTTTGTTTTCCCACAAGGATTCTTTTCTCACAAGGTTTGTTTTCCCTCTGTGTTGGTTTTCCAAAAAGGTTCACTTTCCCGCAAGGTTGGTTTTCCCACAAGGTTGGTTTTCCCGCAGGGTTTGTTTCCCCATAAGGTTGGTTTTCCCAAAAGGTTTGTTTTCTCACAAGGTTTGTTTTCCCACTAGGTTGGTTTTCCCACAAGTTTTGTTTTCCCACAAGGTTTGTTTACGAACAAGGTTTGTTTTCCCCCAAGGCTGGTTTTCCCGCAAGGTTGGTTTTCCCATAAGGTTGGTTTTCCCACAAGGTTGGTTTTCCCGCAAGGTTAGTTTTCCCACAAGGTCTGATTTAACACAATGTTTGTTTTCCCACAAGGTTGGTTTTCCCGAAAGGTTTGTTTCCCCACAAGGTTGGTTTTCCCACAAGGTTGGTTTACCCGCAGGGTTTGTTTTCCCACAAGGTTAGTTTTCCCGCAAGGTTTGTTTTCCCACAAGGTTGGTTTTCCCGAAAGGTTTGTTTCCCCACAAGGTTGGTTTTCCCACAAGGTTGGTTTTCCCGCAGGGTTTGTTTTCCCCACAAGGTTAGTTTTCCCGCAAGGTTTGTTTCCCCACAAGGTTTGTTTTCCCACAAGGTTTGTTTTCCCACTGTGTTGGTTTTCCCAAAAGGTTCGCTTTCCCACAAGGTTGGTTTTCCCCACAAGGTTGGTTTTCCCACAAGGTTGGTTTTCCCGCAGGGTTGCTTTCCCCATGAGGTTGGTTTTCCCACAAGGTTTGTTTTCTCACAAGGTTTGTTTTCCCACTAGGTTGTTTTTCCCACTAGGTTGGTTTTCCCACAAGGTTTGTTTTCCCACAAGCTTTGTTTTCCCCCAAGGTTTGTTTTCCCACAAGGTTTGTTTTCCCACTGTGTTGGTTTTCCCAAAAGGTTCGCTTTCCCACAAGGTTGGTTTTCCCACAAGGTTGGTTTTCCCGCAGGGTTGCTTTCCCCATAAGGTTGGTTTTCCCACAAGGTTTGTTTTCCCACAAGGTTTGTTTCCCCACAAGGTTTGTTTCCCCACAAGGTTTGTTTCCCCACAAGGTTTGTTTTCCCACAAGGATTGTTTTCTCACAAGGTTTGTTTTCCCACAAGGTTTGTTTCCCCACAAGGTTTGTTTCCCACAAGGTTTGTTTTCCCACAAGGTTAGTTTTCCCACAAGGTTTGTTTCCCCACAAGGTTTGTTTCCCCACAAGGTTTGTTTTCCCACAAGGATTGTTTTCTCACAAGGTTTGTTTTCCCACTGTGTTGGTTTTCCCAAGAGGTTCGCTTTCCCGCAAGGTTCGCTTTCCCGCAAGGTTGGTTTTCCCACAAGGTTTGTTTTCTCACAAGGTTTGTTTTCCCACTAGGTTTGTTTCCCCACAAGGTTTGTTTTCTCACAAGGTTTGTTTTCCCACAAGGTTTGTTTCCCCACAAGGTTTGTTTCCCCACAAGGTTTGTTTTCCCACAAGGATTGTTTTCTCACAAGGTTTGTTTTCGCACTGTGTTGGTTTTCCCAAGAGGTTCGCTTTCCCGCAAGGTTCGCTTTCCCGCAAGGTTGGTTTTCCCACAAGGTTTGTTTTCTCACAAGGTTTGTTTTCCCACTAGGTTTGTTTCCCCACAAGGTTTGTTTTCTCACAAGGTTTGTTTTCCCACGAGGTTTGTTTTCCCACAAGTTTTGTTTTCCCACAAGGTTTGTTTTGCAACAAGGTTGGTTTTCCAGAAAGGTTTGTTTCCCCACAAGGTTGGTTTTCCCACAAGGTTTGTTTTCCCGCAAGGTTTGTTTTCCCACAAGGTTAGTTTTCCCGCAAGGTTTGTTTTCCCACAAGGTTAGTTTTCCCACAAGGTTTGTTTCCCCACCAGGTTTGTTTCCCCACAAGGTTTGTTTTCCCACAAGGATTGTTTTCTCACAAGGTTTGTTTTGCCACTGTGTTGGTTTTCCCAAAAGGTTCGCTTTCCCGTAAGGTTGGTTTTCCTACAAGGTTGGTTTTCCCGCAGGGTTTGTTTCCCCATAATGTTGGTTTTCCCACAAGGTTTGTTTTCTCACAAGGTTTGTTTTCCCACTAGGTTGGTTTTCCCACAAGGTTTGTTTTCCCACAAGGTTTGTTTACCCACAAGGTTTGTTTTCCCCCAAGGTTGGTTTTCCCGCAAGGTTGGTTTTCCCATAAGGTTGGTTTTCCCACAAGGTTGGTTTTCCCGCAAGGTTAGTTTTCCCACAAGGTCTGATTTAACACAATGTTTGTTTTCCCACAAGGTTGGTTTTCCCGAAAGGTTTGTTTCCCCACAAGGTTGGTTTTCCCACAAGGTTGGTTTTCCCACAAGGTTGGTTTTCCCGAAAGGTTTGTTTCCCCACAAGGTTGGTTTTCCCACAAGGTTGGTTTTCCCGCAGGGTTTGTTTTCCCACAAGGTTAGTTTTCCCTTAAGGTTTGTTTCCCCACAAGGTTTGTTTTCCCACAAGGTTTGTTTTCCCACAAGGTTGGTTTTCCCGAAAGGTTTGTTTCCCCACAAGGTTGGTTTTCCCACAAGGTTGGTTTTCCCGCAGGGTTTGTTTTCCCACAAGGTTAGTTTTCCCGCAAGGTTTGTTTCCCCACAAGGTTTGTTTTCCCACAAGGTTTGTTTTCCCACTGTGTTGGTTTTCCCAAAAGGTTCGCTTTCCCACAAGGTTGGTTTTCCCACAAGGTTTGTTTTCCCACAAGGTTAGTTTTCCCACAAGGTTTGTTTCCCCACAAGGTTTGTTTCCCCACAAGGTTTGTTTTCCCACAAGGTTTGTTTTCCCCCAAGGTAGGTTTTCCCGCAAGGTTGGTTTTCCCACAAGGTTTGTTTTCCCACTGTGTTGGTTTTCCCAAAAGGTTCGCTTTCCCACAAGGTTGGTTTTCCCACAAGGTTGGTTTTCCCGCAGGGTTGCTTTCCCCATAAGGTTTGTTTTCCCACTAGGTTGTGTTTCCCACTAGGTTGGTCTTCCCACAAGGTCTGATTTCCCACAAGCTTTGTTTTCCCCCAAGGTTGGTTTTCCCGCAAGGTTGGTTTTCCCACAAGGTTTGTTTTCCCACTTTGTTGGTTTTCCCAAAAGGTTCGCTTTCCCGCAAGGTTGGTTTTCCCACAAGGTTTGTTTCCCCACAAGGTTTGTTTTCTCACAAGGTTTGTTTTCCCACTGTGTTGGTTTTCCCAAGAGGTTCGCTTTCCCGCAAGGTTCGCTTTCCCGCAAGGTTGGTTTTCCCACAAGGTTGGTTTTCTCACAAGGTTTGTTTTCCCACTAGGTTTGTTTCCCCACAAGGTTTGTTTTCTCACAAGGTTTGTTTTCCCACAAGGTTTGTTTTCCCACAAGGTTTGTTTTCCCACAAGGTTTGTTTTGCAACAAGGTTGGTTTTCCAGAAAGGTTTGTTTCCCCACAAGGTTGGTTTTCCCACAAGGTTTGTTTTCCCGCAGGGTTTGTTTTCCCACAAGGTTAGTTTTCCCACAAGGTTTGTTTTCCCACAAGGTTAGTTTTCCCACAAGGTTTGTTTCCCCACAAGGTTTGTTTCCCCACAAGGTTTGTTTTCCCATAAGGATTGTTTTCTCACAAGGTTTGTTTTCCCACTGTGTTGGTTTTCCCAAAAGGTTCGCTTTCCCGCAAGGTTGGTTTTCCCACAAGGTTGGTTTTGCCGCAGTGTTTGTTTCCCCATAAGGTTGGTTTTCCCACAAGGTTTGTTTTCTCACAAGGTTTGTTTTCCCACTAGGTTGGTTTTCCCACAAGGTTTGTTTTCCCACAAGGTTTGTTTACCCACAAGGTTTGTTTTCCCCCAAGGTTGGTTTTCCCGCAAGGCTGGTTTTCCCATAAGGTTGGTTTTCCCACAAGGTTGGTTTTCCCGCAAGGTTAGTTTTCCCACAAGGTCTGATTTAACACAATGTTTGTTTTCCCACATGGTTGGTTTTCCCGAAAGGTTTGTTTCCCCACAAGCTTTTTTTTTCCCCAAGGTTGGTTTTCCCGCAGGGTTTGTTTTCCCACAAGGTTAGTTTTCCCGCAAGGTTTGTTTCCCCACAAGGTTTGTTTTCCCACAAGGTTTGTTTTCCCACTGTGTTGGTTTTCCCAAAAGGTTCGCTTTCCCACAAGGTTGGTTTTCCCACAAGGTTGGTTTTCCCGCAGGGTTGCTTTCCCCATAAGGTTGGTTTTCCCACAAATTTTGTTTTCTCACAAGGTTTGTTTTCCCACTAGGTTGTTTTTCCCACTAGGTTGGTTTTCCGAAAAGGTTTGTTTTCCCACAAGCTTTGTTTTCCCCCAAGGTTGGTTTTCCCGCAAGGTTGGTTTACCCAAAAGGTTTGTTTTCCCACTGTGTTGGTTTTCCCAAAAGGTTCTCTTTCCCAAAAGGTTCGCTTTCCCGCAAGGTTGGTTTTCCCACAAGGTTTGTTTCCCCACAAGGTTTGTTTTCCCACAAGGTTTGTTTTCCCACAAGGTTGGTTTTTCCGAAAGGTTTGTTTCCCCACAAGGTTGGTTTTCCCACAAGGCTGGTTTTCCCGCAGGGTTTGTTTTCCCACAAGGTTAGTTTTCCCTTAAGGCTTGTTTCCCCACAAGGTTTGTTTTCCCACAAGGTTTGTTTTCCCACAAGGTTGGTTTTCCCGAAAGGTTTGTTTCCCCACAAGGTTGGTTTTCCCACAAGGTTGGTTTTCCCGCAGGGTTTGTTTTCCCACAAGGTTAGTTTTCCTGCAAGGTTTGTTTCCCCACAAGGATTGTTTTCCCACAAGGTTTGTTTTCCCACTGTGTTGGTTTTCCCAAAAGGTTCGCTTTCCCACAAGGTTGGTTTTCCCACAAGGTTTGTTTTCCCACAAGGTTAGTTTTCCCACAAGGTTTGTTTCCCCACAAGGTTTGTTTCCCCACAAGGTTTGTTTTCCCACAAGGTTTGTTTTCCCCCAAGGTTGGTTTTCCCGCAAGGTTGGTTTTCCCACAAGGTTTGTTTTCCCACTGTGTTGGTTTTCCCAAAAGGTTCGCTTTCCCACAAGGTTGGTTTTCCCACAAGGTTGGTTTTCCCACAAGGTTGGTTTTCCCGCAGGGTTGCTTTCCCTATAAGGTTGGTTTTCCCACAAGGTTTGTTTTCTCACAAGGTTTGTTTTCCCACTAGGTTGTTTTTCCCACTAGGTTGGTTTTCCCACAAGGTTTGTTTTCCCACAAGCTTTGTTTCCCCACAAGGTTGGTTTTCCCACAAGGTTGGTTTTCCCGCAGGGTTTGTTTTCCCACAAGGTTAGTTTTCCCTTAAGGTTTGTTTCCCCACAAGGTTTGTTTTCCCACAAGGTTAGTTTTCCCGCAAGGTTTGTTTCCCCACAAGGTTTGTTTTCCCACAAGGTTTGTTTTTCCACTGTGTTGGTTTTCCCAAAAGGTTCGCTTTCCCACAAGGTTGGTTTTCCCACAAGGTTGGTTTTCCCGCAGGGTTGCTTTCCCCATAAGGTTGGTTTTCCCACAAGGTTTGTTTTCTCACAAGGTTTGTTTTCCCACTAGGTTGTTTTTCCCACTAGGTTGGTTTTCCGAAAAGGTTTGTTTTCCCACAAGCTTTGTTTTCCCCCAAGGTTGGTTTTCCCGCAAGGTTGGTTTACCCAAAAGGTTTGTTTTCCCACTGTGTTGGTTTTCCCAAAAGGTTCTCTTTCCCAAAAGGTTCGCTTTCCAGCAAGGTTGGTTTTCCCACAAGGTTTGTTTCCCCACAAGGTTTGTTTTCCCACAAGGTTTGTTTTCCCACAAGGTTGGTTTTTCCGAAAGGTTTGTTTCCCCACAAGGTTGGTTTTCCCACAAGGTTGGTTTTCCCGCAGGGTTTGTTTTCCCACAAGGTTAGTTTTCCCTTAAGGTTTGTTTCCCCACAAGGTTTGTTTTCCCACAAGGTTTGTTTTCCCACTGTGTTGGTTTTCCCAAAAGGTTCGCTTTCCCACAAGGTTGGTTTTCCCACAAGGTTTGTTTTCCCACAAGGTTTGTTTTCCCCCAAGGTTGGTTTTCCCGCAAGGTTGGTTTTCCCACAAGGTTTGTTTTCCCACTGTGTTGGTTTTCCCAAAAGGTTCGCTTTCCCACAAGGTTGGTTTTCCCACAAGGTTGGTTTTCCTGCAGGGTTGCTTTCCCCATAAGGTTTGTTTTCCCACTAGGTTGTGTTTCCCACTAGGTTGGTCTTCCCACAAGGTTTGTTTTCCCACAAGCTTAGTTTTCCCCCAAGGTTGGTTTTCCCGCAAGGTTGGTTTTCCCACAAGGTTTGTTTTCCCACTTTGTTGGTTTTCCCAAAAGGTTCGCTTTCCCGCAAGGTTGGTTTTCTCACAAGGTTTGTTTCCCCACAAGGTTTGTTTTCTCACAAGGTTTGTTTTCCCACTGTGTTGGTTTTCCCAAGAGGTTCGCTTTCCCGCAAGGTTCGCTTTCCCGCAAGGTTGGTTTTCCCACAAGGTTTGTTTTCTCACAAGGTTTGTTTTCCCACTAGGTTTGTTTCCCCACAAGGTTTGTTTTCTCACAAGGTTTGTTTTCCCACAAGGTTTGTTTTCCCACAAGGTTTGTTTTCCCACAAGGTTTGTTTTGCAACAAGGCTGGTTTTCCAGAAAGGTTTGTTTCCCCACAAGGTTGGTTTTCCCACAAGGTTTGTTTTCCCGCAGGGTTTGTTTTCCCACAAGGTTAGTTTTCCCGCAAGGTTTGTTTTCCCACAAGGTTAGTTTTCCCACAAGGTTTGTTTCCCCACAAGGTTTGTTTCCCCACAAGGTTTGTTTTCCCACAAGGATTGTTTACCCACAAGGTTTGTTTTCCCCCAAGGTTGGTTTTCCCGCAAGGTTGGTTTTCCCATAAGGTTGGTTTTCCCACAAGGTTGGTTTTCCCGCAAGGTTAGTTTTCCCACAAGGTCTGATTTAACACAATGTTTGTTTTCCCACAAGGTTGGTTTTCCCGAAAGGTTTGTTTCCCCACAAGGTTGGTTTTCAAACAAGGTTGGTTTTCCTGCAGGGTTTGTTTTCCCACAAGGTTAGTTTTCCCGCAAGGTTTGTTTCCCCACAAGGTTTGTTTTCCCACAAGGTTTGTTTTCCCACTGTGTTGGTTTTCCCAAAATGTTCGCTTTCCCACAAGGTTGGTTTTCCCACAAGGTTGGTTTTCCCACAAGGTTGGTTTTCCCGCAGGGTTGCTTTCCCTATAAGGTTGGTTTTCCCACAAGGTTTGTTTTCTCACAAGGTTTGTTTTCCCACTAGGTTGTTTTTCCCACTAGGTTGGTTTTCCCACAAGGTTTGTTTTCCCACAAGCTTTGTTTTCCCCCAAGGTTGGTTTTCCCGCAGGGTTTGTTTTCCCACAAGGTTAGTTTTCCCGCAAGGTTTGTTTCCCCACAAGGTTTGTTTTCCCACAAGGTTTGTTTTCCCACTGTGTTGGTTTTCCCAAAAGGTTCGCTTTCCCACAAGGTTGGTTTACCCACAAGGTTGGTTTTCCCGCAGGGTTGCTTTCCCCATAAGGTTGGTTTTCCCACAAGGTTTGTTTTCTCACAAGGTTTGTTTTCCCACTAGGTTGTTTTTCCCACTAGGTTGGTTTTCCGAAAAGGTTTGTTTTCCCACAAGCTTTGTTTTCCCCCAAGGTTGGTTTTCCCGCAAGGTTGGTTTACCCAAAAGGTTTGTTTTCCCACTGTGTTGGTTTTCCCAAAAGGTTCTCTTTCCCAAAAGGTTCGCTTTCCCGCAAGGTTGGTTTTCCCACAAGGTTTGTTTCCCCACAAGGTTTGTTTTCCCACAAGGTTTGTTTTCCCACAAGGTTGGTTTTTCCGAAAGGTTTGTTTCCCCACAAGGTTGGCTTTCCCACAAGGTTGGTTTTCCCGCAGGGTTTGTTTTCCCACAAGGTTAGTTTTCCCTTAAGGTTTGTTTCCCCACAAGGTTTGTTTCCCCACAAGGTTTGTTTTCCCACAAGGTTGGTTTTCCCGAAAGGTTTGATTCCCCACAAGGTTGGTTTTCCCACAAGGTTGGTTTTCCCGCAGGGTTTGTTTTCCCACAAGGTTAGTTTTCCCGCAAGGTTTGTTTCCCCACAAGGTTTGTTTTCCCACAAGGTTTGTTTTCCCACTGTGTTGGTTTTCCCAAAAGGTTCGCTTTCCCACAAGGTTGGTTTTCCCACAAGGTTTGTTTTCCCACAAGGTTAGTTTTCCCACAAGGTTTGTTTCCCCACAAGGTTTGTTTCCCCACAAGGTTTGTTTTCCCACAAGGTTTGTTTTCCTCCAAGGTTGGTTTTCCCGCAAGGTTGGTTTTCCCACAAGGTTTGTTTTCCCACTGTGTTGGTTTTCCCAAAAGGTTCGCTTTCCCACAAGGTTGGTTTTCCCACAAGGTTGGTTTTCCCACAAGGTTGGTTTTCCCGCAGGGTTGCTTTCCCTATAAGGTTGGTTTTCCCACAAGGTTTGTTTTCTCACAAGGTTTGTTTTCCCACTAGGTTGTTTTTCCCACTAGGTTGGTTTTCCCACAAGGTTTGTTTTCTCACAAGGTTTGTTTTCCCACTAGGTTGTTTTTCCCACTAGGTTGGTTTTCCGAAAAGGTTTGTTTTCCCACAAGCTTTGTTTTCCCCCAAGGTTTGTTTCCCCACAAGGTTTGTTTCCCCACAAGGTTTGTTTTCCCACAAGGTTTGTTTTCCCACTGTGTTGGTTTTCCCAAAAGGTTCGCTTTTCCACAAGGTTGGTTTTCCCACAAGGTTTGTTTTCCCACAAGGTTAGTTTTCCCACAAGGTTTGTTTCCTCACAAGGTTTGTTTCCCCACAAGGTTTGTTTTCCCACAAGGTTTGTTTTCCCCCAAGGTTGGTTTTCCCGCAAGGTTGGTTTTCCCACAAGGTTTGTTTTCCCACAAGGTTAGTTTTCCCACAAGGTTTGTTTCCCCACAAGGTTTGTTTCCCCACAAGGTTTGTTTCCCCACAAGGTTTGTTTTCCCACAAGGTTTGTTTTCCCACAAGGTTGGTTTTTCCGAAAGGTTTGTTTCCCCACAAGGTTGGCTTTCCCACAAGGTTGGTTTTCCCGCAGGGTTTGTTTTTCCACAAGGTTAGTTTTCCCTTAAGGTTTGTTTCCCCACAAGGTTTGTTTTCCCACAAGGTTTGTTTTCCCACAAGGTTGGTTTTCCCGAAAGGTTTGTTTCCCCACAAGGTTGGTTTTCCCACAAGGTTGGTTTTCCAGCAGGGTTTGTTTTCCCACAAGGTTAGTTTTCCCGCAAGGTTTGTTTCCCCACAAGGTTTGTTTTCCCACAAGGTTTGTTTTCCCACAAGGTTTGTTTTCCCCCAAGGTTGGTTTTCCCGCAAGGTTGGTTTTCCCACAAGGTTTGTTTTCCCACTGTGTTGGTTTTCCCAAAAGGTTCGCTTTCCCACAAGGTTGGTTTTCCCACAAGGTTGGTTTTCCCACAAGGTTGGTTTTCCCGCAGGGTTGCTTTCCCTATAAGGTTGGTTTTCCCACAAGGTTTTTTTTCTCACAAGGTTTGTTTTCCCACTAGGTTGTTTTTCCCACTAGGTTGGTTTTCCCACAAGGTTGGTTTTCCCGCAGGGCTGCTTTCCCTATAAGGTTGGTTTTCCCACAAGGTTTGTTTTCTCACAAGGTTTGTTTTCCCACTAGGTTGATTTTCCCACTAGGTTGGTTTTCCCACAAGGTTTGTTTTCCCACAAGCTTTGTTTTCCCCCAAGGTTGGTTTTCCCGCAGGGTTTGTTTTCCCACAAGGTTAGTTTTCCCGCAAGGTTTGTTTCCCCACAAGGTTTGTTTTCCCACAAGGTTTGTTTTCCCACTGTGTTGGTTTTCTCAAAAGGTTCGCTTTCCCACAAGGTTGGTTTTCCCACAAGGTTGGTTTTCCCGCAGGGTTGCTTTCCCCATAAGGTTGGTTTTCCCACAAGGTTTGTTTTCTCACAAGGTTTGTTTTCCCACTAGGTTGTTTTTCCCACTAGGTTGGTTTTCCGAAAAGGTTTGTTTTCCCACAAGCTTTGTTTTCCCCCAAGGTTGGTTTTCCCGCAATGTTGGTTTACCCAAAAGGTTTGTTTTCCCACTGTGTTGGTTTTCCCAAAAGGTTCTCTTTCCCAAAAGGTTCGCTTTCCCGCAAGGTTGGTTTTCCCACAAGGTTTGTTTCCCCACAAGGTTTGTTTTCCCACAAGGTTTGTTTTCCCACAAGGTTGGTTTTTCCGAAAGGTTTGTTTCCCCACAAGGTTGGCTTTCCCACAAGGTTGGTTTTCCCGCAGGGTTTGTTTTCCCACAAGGTTAGTTTTCCCTTAAGGTTTGTTTCCCCACAAGGTTTGTTTTCCCACAAGGTTTGTTTTCCCACAAGGTTGGTTTTCCCGAAAGGTTCGTTTCCCCACAAGGTTGGTTTTCCCACAAGGTTGGTTTTCCCGCAGGGTTTGTTTTCCCACAAGGTTAGTTTTCCCGCAAGGTTTGTTTCCCCACAAGGTTTGTTTTCCCACAAGGTTTGTTTTCCCACTGTGTTGGTTTTCCCAAAAGGTTCGCTTTCCCACAAGGTTGGTTTTCCCACAAGGTTTGTTTTCCCACAAGGTTAGTTTTCCCACAAGGTTTGTTTCCCCACAAGGTTTGTTTCCCCACAAGGTTTGTTTTCCCACAAGGTTTGTTTTCCCCCAAGGTTGGTTTTCCCGCAAGGTTGGTTTTCCCACAAGGTTTGTTTTCCCACTGTGTTGGTTTTCCCAAAAGGTTCGCTTTCCCACAAGGTTGGTTTTCCCACAAGGTTGGTTTTCCCACAAGGTTGGTTTCCCGCAGGGTTGCTTTCCCTATAAGGTTGGTTTTCCCACAAGGTTTGTTTTCTCACAAGGTTTGTTTTCCCACTAGGTTGTTTTTCCCACTAGGTTGGTTTTCCGAAAAGGTTTGTTTTCCCACAAGCTTTGTTTTCCCCCAAGGTTGGTTTTCCCGCAAGGTTGGTTTACCCAAAAGGTTTGTTTTCCCACTGTGTTGGTTTTCCCAAAAGGTTCTCTTTCCCAAAAGGTTCGCTTTCCCGCAAGGTTGGTTTTCCCACAAGGTTTGTTTCCCCACAAGGTTTGTTTTCCCACAAGGTTTGTTTTCCCACAAGGTTGGTTTTTCCGAAAGGTTTGTTTCCCCACAAGGTTGGTTTTCCCACAAGGTTGGTTTTCCCGCAGGGTTTGTTTTCCCACAATGTTAGTTTTCCCTTAAGGTTTGTTTCCATACAAGGTTTGTTTTCCCACAAGGTTTGTTTTCCCACAAGGTTTGTTTTCCCACAAGGTTATTTTTCCCGAAAGGTTTGTTTCCCCACAAGGTTGGTTTTCCCACAAGGTTGGTTTTCCCGCAGGGTTTGTTTTCCCACAAGGTTAGTTTTCCCGCAAGGTTTGTTTCCCCACAAGGTTTGTTTTCCCACAAGGTTTGTTTTCCCACTGTGTTGGTTTTCCCAAAAGGTTCGCTTTCCCACAAGGTTGGTTTTCCCACAAGGTTTGTTTTCCCCCAAGGTTGGTTTTCCCGCAAGGTTGGTTTTCCCATAAGGTTGGTTTTCCCACAAGGTTGGTTTTCCCGAAAGGTTAGTTTTCCCACAAGGTCTGATTTAACACAATGTTTGTTTTCCCACAAGGTTGGTTTTCCCGAAAGGTTTGTTTCCCCACAAGGTTGGTTTTCCCACAAGGTTGGTTTTCCCGCAGGGTTTGTTTTCCCACAAGGTTAGTTTTCCCGCAAGGTTTGTTTTCCCACAAGGTTGGTTTTCCCGAAAGGTTTGTTTCCCCACAAGGTTGGTTTTCAAACAAGGTTGGTTTTCCTGCAGGGTTTGTTTTCCCACAAGGTTAGTTTTCCCGCAAGGTTTGTTTCCCCACAAGGTTTGTTTTCCCACAAGGTTTGTTTTCCCACTGTGTTGGTTTTCCCAAAATGTTCGCTTTCCCACAAGGTTGGTTTTCCCACAAGGTTGGTTTTCCCACAAGGTTGGTTTTCCCGCAGGGTTGCTTTCCCTATAAGGTTGGTTTTCCCACAAGGTTTGTTTTCTCACAAGGTTTGTTTTCCCACTAGGTTGTTTTTCCCACTAGGTTGGTTTTCCCACAAGGTTTGTTTTCCCACAAGCTTTGTTTTCCCCCAAGGTTGGTTTTCCCGCAGGGTTTGTTTTCCCACAAGGTTAGTTTTCCCGCAAGGTTTGTTTCCCCACAAGGTTTGTTTTCCCACAAGGTTTGTTTTCCCACTGTGTTGGTTTTCTCAAAAGGTTCGCTTTCCCACAAGGTTGGTTTTCCCACAAGGTTGGTTTTCCCGCAGGGTTGCTTTCCCCATAAGGTTGGTTTTCCCACAAGGTTTGTTTTCTCACAAGGTTTGTTTTCCCACTAGGTTGTTTTTCCCACTAGGTTGGTTTTCCGAAAAGGTTTGTTTTCCCACAAGCTTTGTTTTCCCCCAAGGTTGGTTTTCCCGCAAGGTTGGTTTACCCAAAAGGTTTGTTTTCCCACTGTGTTGGTTTTCCCAAAAGGTTCTCTTTCCCAAAAGGTTCGCTTTCCCGCAAGGTTGGTTTTCCCACAAGGTTTGTTTCCCCACAAGGTTTGTTTTCCCACAAGGTTTGTTTTCCCACAAGGTTGGTTTTTCCGAAAGGTTTGTTTCCCCACAAGGTTGGCTTTCCCACAAGGTTGGTTTTCCCGCAGGGTTTGTTTTCCCACAAGGTTAGTTTTCCCTTAAGGTTTGTTTCCCCACAAGGTTTGTTTTCCCACAAGGTTTGTTTTCCCACAAGGTTGGTTTTCCCAAAAGGTTTGTTTCCCCACAAGGTTGGTTTTCCCACAAGGTTGGTTTTCCCGCAGGGTTTGTTTTCCCACAAGGTTAGTTTTCCCGCAAGGTTTGTTTCCCCACAAGGTTTGTTTTCCCACAAGGTTTGTTTTCCCACTGTGTTGGTTTTCCCAAAAGGTTCGCTTTCCCACAAGGTTGGTTTTCCCACAAGGTTTGTTTTCCCACAAGGTTAGTTTTCCCACAAGGTTTGTTTCCAAACAAGGTTTGTTTCCCCACAAGGTTTGTTTTCCCACAAGGTTTGTTTTCCCCCAAGGTTGGTTTTCCCGCAAGGTTGGTTTTCCCACAAGGTTTGTTTTCCCACTGTGTTGGTTTTCCCAAAAGGTTCGCTTTCCCACAAGGTTGGTTTTCCCACAAGGTTGGTTTTCCCACAAGGTTGGTTTTCCCGCAGGGTTGCTTTCCCTATAAGGTTGGTTTTCCCACAAGGTTTGTTTTCTCACAAGGTTTGTTTTCCCACTAGGTTGTTTTTCCCACTAGGTTGGTTTTCCCACAAGGTTTGTTTTCTCACAAGGTTTGTTTTCCCACTAGGTTGTTTTTCCCACTAGGTTGGTTTTCCGAAAAGGTTTGTTTTCCCACAAGCTTTGTTTTCCCCCAAGGTTGGTTTTCCCGCAAGGTTGGTTTACCCAAAAGGTTTGTTTTCCCACTGTGTTGGTTTTCCCAAAAGGTTCTCTTTCCCAAAAGGTTCGCTTTCCCGCAAGGTTGGTTTTCCCACAAGGTTTGTTTCCCCACAAGGTTTGTTTTCCCACAAGGTTTGTTTTCCCACAAGGTTTGTTTTCCCCCAAGGTTGGTTTTCCCGCAAGGTTGGTTTTCCCACAAGGTTTGTTTTCCCACTGTGTTGGTTTTCCCAAAAGGTTCGCTTTCCCACAAGGTTGGTTTTCCCACAAGGTTGGTTTTCCCACAAGGTTGGTTTTCCCGCAGGGTTGCTTTCCCTATAAGGTTGGTTTTCCCACAAGGTTTGTTTTCTCACAAGGTTTGTTTTCCCACTAGGTTGTTTTTCCCACTAGGTTGGTTTTCCCACAAGGTTGGTTTTCCCGCAGGGCTGCTTTCCCTATAAGGTTGGTTTTCCCACAAGGTTTGTTTTCTCACAAGGTTTGTTTTCCCACTAGGTTGTTTTTCCCACTAGGTTGGTTTTCCCACAAGGTTTGTTTTCCCACAAGCTTTGTTTTCCCCCAAGGTTGGTTTTCCCGCAGGGTTTGTTTTCCCACAAGGTTAGTTTTCCCGCAAGGTTTGTTTCCCCACAAGGTTTGTTTTCCCACAAGGTTTGTTTTCCCACTGTGTTGGTTTTCTCAAAATGTTCGCTTTCCCACAAGGTTGGTTTTCCCACAAGGTTGGTTTTCCCGCAGGGTTGCTTTCCCCATAAGGTTGGTTTTCCCACAAGGTTTGTTTTCTCACAAGGTTTGTTTTCCCACTAGGTTGTTTTTCCCACTAGGTTGGTTTTCCGAAAAGGTTTGTTTTCCCACAAGCTTTGTTTTCCCCCAAGGTTGGTTTTCCCGCAATGTTGGTTTACCCAAAAGGTTTGTTTTCCCACTGTGTTGGTTTTCCCAAAAGGTTCTCTTTCCCAAAAGGTTCGCTTTCCCGCAAGGTTGGTTTTCCCACAAGGTTTGTTTCCCCACAAGGTTTGTTTTCCCACAAGGTTTGTTTTCCCACAAGGTTGGTTTTTCCGAAAGGTTTGTTTCCCCACAAGGTTGGCTTTCCCACAAGGTTGGTTTTCCCGCAGGGTTTGTTTTCCCACAAGGTTAGTTTTCCCTTAAGGTTTGTTTCCCCACAAGGTTTGTTTTCCCACAAGGTTTGTTTTCCCACAAGGTTGGTTTTCCCGAAAGGTTCGTTTCCCCAAAAGGTTGGTTTTCCCACAAGGTTGGTTTTCCCGCAGGGTTTGTTTTCCCACAAGGTTAGTTTTCCCGCAAGGTTTGTTTCCCCACAAGGTTTGTTTTCCCACAAGGTTTGTTTTCCCACTGTGTTGGTTTTCCCAAAAGGTTCGCTTTCCCACAAGGTTGGTTTTCCCACAAGGTTTGTTTTCCCACAAGGTTAGTTTTCCCACAAGGTTTGTTTCCCCACAAGGTTTGTTTCCCCACAAGGTTTGTTTTCCCACAAGGTTTGTTTTCCCCCAAGGTTGGTTTTCCCGCAAGGTTGGTTTTCCCACAAGGTTTGTTTTCCCACTGTGTTGGTTTTCCCAAAAGGTTCGCTTTCCCACAAGGTTGGTTTTCCCACAAGGTTGGTTTTCCCACAAGGTTGGTTTTCCCGCAGGGTTGCTTTCCCTATAAGGTTGGTTTTCCCACAAGGTTTGTTTTCTCACAAGGTTTGTTTTCCCACTAGGTTGTTTTTCCCACTAGGTTGGTTTTCCCACAAGGTTTGTTTTCTCACAAGGTTTGTTTTCCCACTAGGTTGTTTTTCCCACTAGGTTGGTTTTCCGAAAAGGTTTGTTTTCCCACAAGCTTTGTTTTCCCCCAAGGTTGGTTTTCCCGCAAGGTTGGTTTACCCAAAAGGTTTGTTTTCCCACTGTGTTGGTTTTCCCAAAAGGTTCTCTTTCCCAAAAGGTTCGCTTTCCCGCAAGGTTGGTTTTCCCACAAGGTTTGTTTCCCCACAAGGTTTGTTTTCCCACAAGGTTTGTTTTCCCACAAGGTTGGTTTTTCCGAAAGGTTTGTTTCCCCACAAGGTTGGTTTTCCCACAAGGTTGGTTTTCCCGCAGGGTTTGTTTTCCCACAAGGTTAGTTTTCCCTTAAGGTTTGTTTCCATACAAGGTTTGTTTTCCCACAAGGTTTTTTTTCCCACAAGGTTTGTTTTCCCACAAGGTTATTTTTCCCGAAAGGTTTGTTTCCCCACAAGGTTGGTTTTCCCACAAGGTTGGTTTTCCCGCAGGGTTTGTTTTCCCACAAGGTTAGTTTTCCCGCAAGGTTTGTTTCCCCACAAGGTTTGTTTTCCCACAAGGTTTGTTTTCCCACTGTGTTGGTTTTCCCAAAAGGTTCGCTTTCCCACAAGGTTGGTTTTCCCACAAGGTTTGTTTTCCCCCAAGGTTGGTTTTCCCGCAAGGTTGGTTTTCCCATAAGGTTGGTTTTCCCACAAGGTTGGTTTTCCCGAAAGGTTAGTTTTCCCACAAGGTCTGATTTAACACAATGTTTGTTTTCCCACAAGGTTGGTTTTCCCGAAAGGTTTGTTTCCCCACAAGGTTGGTTTTCCCACAAGGTTGGTTTTCCCGCAGGGTTTGTTTTCCCACAAGGTTAGTTTTCCCGCAAGGTTTGTTTTCCCACAAGGTTGGTTTTCCCGAAAGGTTTGTTTCCCCACAAGGTTGGTTTTCAAACAAGGTTGGTTTTCCTGCAGGGTTTGTTTTCCCACAAGGTTAGTTTTCCCGCAAGGTTTGTTTCCCCACAAGGTTTGTTTTCCCACAAGGTTTGTTTTCCCACTGTGTTGGTTTTCCCAAAATGTTCGCTTTCCCACAAGGTTGGTTTTCCCACAAGGTTGGTTTTCCCACAAGGTTGGTTTTCCCGCAGGGTTGCTTTCCCTATAAGGTTGGTTTTCCCACAAGGTTTGTTTTCTCACAAGGTTTGTTTTCCCACTAGATTGTTTTTCCCACTAGGTTGGTTTTCCCACAAGGTTTGTTTTCCCACAAGCTTTGTTTTCCCCCAAGGTTGGTTTTCCCGCAGGGTTTGTTTTCCCACAAGGTTAGTTTTCCCGCAAGGTTTGTTTCCCCACAAGGTTTGTTTTCCCACAAGGTTTGTTTTCCCACTGTGTTGGTTTTCCCACAAGGTTGGTTTTCCCACAAGGTTGGTTTTCCCACAAGGTTGGTTTTCCCGCAGGGTTGCTTTCCCCATAAGGTTGGTTTTCCGACAAGGTTTGTTTTCTCACAAGGTTTGTTTTCCCACTAGGTTGTTTTTCCCACTAGGTTGGTTTTCCGAAAAGGTTTGTTTTCCCACAAGCTTTGTTTTCCCCCAAGGTTGGTTTTCCCGCAAGGTTGGTTTACCCAAAAGGTTTGTTTTCCCACTGTGTTGGTTTTCCCAAAAGGTTCTCTTTCCCAAAAGGTTCGCTTTCCCGCAAGGTTGGTTTTCCCACAAGGTTTGTTTCCCCACAAGGTTTGTTTTCCCACAAGGTTTGTTTTCCCACAAGGTTGGTTTTTCCGAAAGGTTTGTTTCCCCACAAGGTTGGCTTTCCCACAAGGTTGGTTTTCCCGCAGGGTTTGTTTTCCCACTAGGTTAGTTTTCCCTTAAGGTTTGTTTCCCCACAAGGTTTGTTTTCCCACAAGGTTTGTTTTCCCACAAGGTTGGTTTTCCCGAAAGGTTTGTTTCCCCACAAGGTTGGTTTTCCCACAAGGTTGGTTTTCCCGCAGGGTTTGTTTTCCCACAAGGTTAGTTTTCCCGCAAGGTTTGTTTCCCCACAAGGTTTGTTTTCCCACAAGGTTTGTTTTCCCACTGTGTTGGTTTTCCCAAAAGGTTCGCTTTCCCACAAGGTTGGTTTTCCCACACGGTTTGTTTTCCCACAAGGTTAGTTTTCCCACAAGTTTTGTTTCCCCACAAGGTTTGTTTCCCCACAAGGTTTGTTTTCCCACAAGGTTTGTTTTCCCCCAAGGTTGGTTTTCCCGCAAGGTTGGTTTTCCCACAAGGTTTGTTTTCCCACTGTGTTGGTTTTCCCAAAAGGTTCGCTTTCCCACAAGGTTGGTTTCCCCACAAGGTTGGTTTTCCCACAAGGTTGGTTTTCCCGCAGGGTTGCTTTCCCTATAAGGTTGGTTTTCCCACAAGGTTTGTTTTCTCACAAGGTTTGTTTTCCCACTAGGTTGTTTTTCCCGCTAGGTTGGTTTTCCCACAAGGTTTGTTTTCTCACAAGGTTTGTTTTCCCACTAGGTTGTTTTTCCCACTAGGTTGGTTTTCCGAAAAGGTTTGTTTTCCCACAAGCTTTGTTTTCCCCCAAGGTTGGTTTTCCCACAAGGTTGGTTTACCCAAAAGGTTTGTTTTCCCACTGTGTTGGTTTTCCCAAAAGGTTCTCTTTCCCAAAAGGTTCGCTTTCCCGCAAGGTTGGTTTTCCCACAAGGTTTGTTTCCCCACAAGGTTTGTTTTCCCACAAGGTTTGTTTTCCCACAAGGTTGGTTTTTCCGAAAGGTTTGTTTCCCCACAAGGTTGGTTTTCCCACAAGGTTGGTTTTCCCGCAGGGTTTGTTTTCCCACAAGGTTAGTTTTCCCGCAAGGTTTGTTTCCCCACAAGGTTTGTTTTCCCACAAGGTTTGTTTTCCCACTGTGTTGGTTTTCCCAAAAGGTTCGCTTTCCCACAAGGTTGGTTTTCCCACAAGGTTTGTTTTCCCACAAGGTTAGTTTTCCCACAAGGTTTGTTTCCCCACAAGGTTTGTTTCCCCACAAGGTTTGTTTTCCCACAAGGTTTGTTTTCCCCCAAGGTTGGTTTTCCCGCAAGGTTGGTTTTCCCACAAGGTTTGTTTTCCCACTGTGTTGGTTTTCCCAAAAGGTTCGCTTTCCCACAAGGTTGGTTTTCCCACAAGGTTGGTTTTCCCGCAGGGTTGCTTTCCCCATAAGGTTTGTTTTCCCACTAGGTTGTGTTTCCCACTAGGTTGGTCTTCCCACAAGGTTTGTTTTCCCACAAGCTTTGTTTTCCCCCAAGGTTGGTTTTCCCACAAGGTTGGTTTTCCCACAAGGTTTGTTTTCCCACTTTGTTGGTTTTCCCAAAAGGTTCGCTTTCCCGCAAGGTTGGTTTTCCCACAAGGTTTGTTTCCCCACAAGGTTTGTTTTCCCACAAGGTTTGTTTTCCCACAAGGTTGGTTTTCCCGAAAGGTTTGTTTCCCCACAAGGTTGGTTTTCCCACAAGGTTGGTTTTCCCGCAGGGTTTGTTTTCCCACAAGGTTAGTTTTCCCGCAAGGTTTGTTTCCCCACAAGGTTTGTTTTCCCACAAGGATTGTTTTCTCACAAGGTTTGTTTTCCCACTAGGTTTGTTTCCCCACAAGGTTTGTTTTCCCACAAGGTTTGTTTTCCCCCAAGGTTGGTTTTCCCGCAAGGTTGGTTTTCCCACAAGGTTTGTTTTCCCACTGTGTTGGTTTTCCCAAAAGGTTCGCTTTCCCACAAGGTTCGTTTTCCCACAAGGTTGGTTTTCCCACAAGGTTGGTTTTCCCGCAGGGTTGCTTTCCCCATAAGGTTGGTTTTCCCACAAGGTTTGTTTTCTCACAAGGTTTGTTTTCCCACTAGGTTGTTTTTCCCACTAGGTTGGTTTTCCGAAAAGGTTTATTTTCCCACAAGCTTTGTTTTCCCCCAAGGTTGGTTTTCCCGCAAGGTTGGTTTTCCCACAAGGTTTGTTTTCCCACTGTGTTGGTTTTCCCAAAAGGTTCGCTTTCCCGGAAGGCTGGTTTTCCCACAAGGTTTGTTTCCCCACAATGTTTGTTTTCTAACAAGGTTTGTTTTCCCACAAGGTTGGTTTTCCCGAAAGGTTTGTTTCCCCACAAGGTTGGTTTTCCCACAAGGCTGGTTTTCCCGCAGGGTTTGTTTTCCCACAAGGTTAGTTTTCCCACAAGGTTTGTTTCCCCACAAGGTTTGTTTCCCCACAAGGTTTGTTTTCCCACAAGGATTGTTTTCTCACAAGGTTTGTTTTCCCACTGTGTTGGTTTTCCCAAAAGTTTCGCTTTCCCGCAAGGTTCGCTTTCCCACAAGGTTTGTTTTCCCACAAGCTTTGTTTTCCCCCAAGGTTGGTTTTCCCGCAAGGTTGGTTTTCCCACAAGGTTTGTTTTCCCACTTTGTTGGTTTTCCCAAAAGGTTCGCTTTCCCGCAAGGTTGGTTTTCCCACAAGGTTTGTTTCCCCACAAGGTTTGTTTTCCCACAAGGTTTGTTTTTCCACAAGGTTGGTTTTCCCGAAAGGTTTGTTTCCCCACAAGGTTGGTTTTCCCACAAGGTTGGTTTTCCCGCAGGGTTTGTTTTCCCACAAGGTTAGTTTTCCCGCAAGGTTTGTTTCCCCACAAGGTTTGCTTTCCCACAAGGATTGTTTTCTCACAAGGTTTGTTTTCCCACTAGGTTTGTTTCCCCACAAGGTTTGTTTTCCCACTAGGTTTGTTTTCCCCCAAGGTTGGTTTTCCCGCAAGGTTGGTTTTCCCACAAGGTTTGTTTTCCCACTGTGTTGGTTTTCCCAAAAGGTTCGCTTTCCCGCAAGGTTGGTTTTCCCCCAAGGTTGGTTTTCCCGCAGGGTTTGTTTTCCCACAAGGTTAGTTTTCCCGCAAGGTTTGTTTCCCCACAAGGTTTGTTTTCCCACAAGGTTTGTTTTCCCACTGTGTTGGTTTTCCCAAAAGGTTCGCTTTCCCACAAGGTTGGTTTTCCCACAAGGTTGGTTTTCCCACAAGGTTGGTTTTCCCGCAGGGTTGCTTTCCCCATCAGGTTGGTTTTCCCACAAGGTTTGTTTTCTCACAAGGTTTGTTTTCCCACTAGATTGTTTTTCCCACTAGGTTGGTTTTCCCACAAGGTTTGTTTTCCCACAAGCTTTGTTTTCCCCCAAGGTTGGTTTTCCCGCAGGGTTTGTTTTCCCACAAGGTTAGTTTTCCCGCAAGGTTTGTTTCCCCACAAGGTTTGTTTTCCCACAAGGTTTGTTTTCCCACTGTGTTGGTTTTCCCAAAAGGTTCGCTTTCCCACAAGGTTGGTTTTCCCACAAGGTTGGTTTTCCCGCAGGGTTGCTTTCTCCATAAGGTTGGTTTTCCCACAAGGTTTGTTTTCTCACAAGGTTTGTTTTCCCACTAGGTTGTTTTTCCCACTAGGTTGGTTTTCCGAAAAGGTTTGTTTTCCCACAAGCTTTGTTTTCCCCCAAGGTTGGTTTTCCCGCAAGGTTGGTTTACCCAAAAGGTTTGTTTTCCCACTGTGTTGGTTTTCCCAAAAGGTTCTCTTTCCCAAAAGGTTCGCTTTCCCGCAAGGTTGGTTTTCCCACAAGGTTTGTTTCCCCACAAGGTTTGTTTTCCCACAAGGTTTGTTTTCCCACAAGGTTGGTTTTTCCGAAAGGTTTGTTTCCCCACAAGGTTGGCTTTCCCACAAGGTTGGTTTTCCCGCAGGGTTTGTTTTCCCACTAGGTTAGTTTTCCCTTAAGGTTTGTTTCCCCACAAGGTTTGTTTTCCCACAAGGTTTGTTTTCCCACAAGGTTGGTTTTCCCGAAAGGTTTGTTTCCCCACAAGGTTTGTTTTCCCACAAGGTTTGTTTTCCCCCGAGGTTGGTTTTCCCGCAAGGTTGGTTTTCCCACAAGGTTTGTTTTCCCACTGTGTTGGTTTTCCCAAAAGGTTCGCTTTCCCACAAGGTTGGTTTTCCCACAAGGTTGGTTTTCCCACAAGGTTGGTTTTCCCGCAGGGTTGCTTTCCCTATAAGGTTGGTTTTCCCACAAGGTTTGTTTTCTCACAAGGTTTGTTTTCCCACTAGGTTGTTTTTCCCGCTAGGTTGGTTTTCCCACAAGGTTTGTTTTCTCACAAGGTTTGTTTTCCCACTAGGTTGTTTTTCCCACTAGGTTGGTTTTCCGAAAAGGTTTGTTTTCCCACAAGCTTTGTTTTCCCCCAAGGTTGGTTTTCCCGCAAGGTTGGTTTACCCAAAAGGTTTGTTTTCCCACTGTGTTGGTTTTCCCAAAAGGTTCTCTTTCCCAAAAGGTTCGCTTTCCCGCAAGGTTGGTTTTCCCACAAGGTTTGTTTCCCCACAAGGTTTGTTTTCCCACAAGGTTTGTTTTCCCACAAGGTTGGTTTTTCCGAAAGGTTTGTTTCCCCACAAGGTTGGTTTTCCCACAAGGTTGGTTTTCCCGCAGGGTTTGTTTTCCCACAAGGTTAGTTTTCCCGCAAGGTTTGTTTCCCCACAAGGTTTGTTTTCCCACAAGGTTTGTTTTCCCACTGTGTTGGTTTTCCCAAAAGGTTCGCTTTCCCACAAGGTTGGTTTTCCCACAAGGTTTGTTTTCCCACAAGGTTAGTTTTCCCACAAGGTTTGTTTCCCCACAAGGTTTGTTTCCCCACAAGGTTTGTTTTCCCACAAGGTTTGTTTTCCCCCAAGGTTGGTTTTCCCGCAAGGTTGGTTTTCCCACAAGGTTTGTTTTCCCACTGTGTTGGTTTTCCCAAAAGGTTCGCTTTCCCACAAGGTTGGTTTTCCCACAAGGTTGGTTTTCCCGCAGGGTTGCTTTCCCCATAAGGTTTGTTTTCCCACTAGGTTGTGTTTCCCACTAGGTTGGTCTTCCCACAAGGTTTGTTTTCCCACAAGCTTTGTTTTCCCCCAAGGTTGGTTTTCCCGCAAGGTTGGTTTTCCCACAAGGTTTGTTTTCCCACTTTGTTGGT
Organism: Branchinecta lynchi; assembly: GCA_023053575.1. Taxonomy (NCBI): domain Eukaryota; kingdom Metazoa; phylum Arthropoda; class Branchiopoda; order Anostraca; family Branchinectidae; genus Branchinecta; species Branchinecta lynchi. Next base: position 157,569 of record JAKZAP010000091.1, on the reverse strand, counting down.
TTTCCCAAAAGGTTCGCTTTCCCGCAAGGTTGGTTTTCCCACAAGGTTTGTTTCCCCACAAGGTTTGTTTTCCCACAAGGTTTGTTTTCCCACAAGGTTGGTTTTCCCGAAAGGTTTGTTTCCCCACAAGGTTGGTTTTCCCACAAGGTTGGTTTTCCCCGCAGGGTTTGTTTTCCCACAAGGTTAGTTTTCCCGCAAGGTTTGTTTCCCCACAAGGTTTGTTTTCCCACAAGGATTGTTTTCTCACAAGGTTTGTTTTCCCACTAGGTTTGTTTCCCCACAAGGTTTGTTTTCCCACAAGGTTTGTTTTCCCCCAAGGTTGGTTTTCCCGCAAGGTTGGTTTTCCCACAAGGTTTGTTTTCCCCACTGTGTTGGTTTTCCCAAAAGGTTCGCTTTCCCACAAGGTTCGTTTTCCCACAAGGTTGGTTTTCCCACAAGGTTGGTTTTCCCGCAGGGTTGCTTTCCCCATAAGGTTGGTTTTCCCACAAGGTTTGTTTTCTCACAAGGTTTGTTTTCCCACTAGGTTGTTTTTCCCACTAGGTTGGTTTTCCGAAAAGGTTTATTTTCCCACAAGCTTTGTTTTCCCCCAAGGTTGGTTTTCCCGCAAGGTTGGTTTTCCCACAAGGTTTGTTTTCCCACTGTGTTGGTTTTCCCAAAAGGTTCGCTTTCCCGGAAGGCTGGTTTTCCCACAAGGTTTGTTTCCCCACAATGTTTGTTTTCTAACAAGGTTTGTTTTCCCACAAGGTTGGTTTTCCCGAAAGGTTTGTTTCCCCACAAGGTTGGTTTTCCCACAAGGCTGGTTTTCCCGCAGGGTTTGTTTTCCCACAAGGTTAGTTTTCCCACAAGGTTTGTTTCCCCACAAGGTTTGTTTCCCCACAAGGTTTGTTTTCCCACAAGGATTGTTTTCTCACAAGGTTTGTTTTCCCACTGTGTTGGTTTTCCCAAAAGGTTCGCTTTCCCGCAAGGTTCGCTTTCCCACAAGGTTTGTTTTCCCACAAGCTTTGTTTTCCCCCAAGGTTGGTTTTCCCGCAAGGTTGGTTTTCCCACAAGGTTTGTTTTCCCACTTTGTTGGTTTTCCCAAAAGGTTCGCTTTCCCGCAAGGTTGGTTTTCCCACAAGGTTTGTTTCCCCACAAGGTTTGTTTTCCCACAAGGTTTGTTTTTCCACAAGGTTGGTTTTCCCGAAAGGTTTGTTTCCCCACAAGGTTGGTTTTCCCACAAGGTTGGTTTTCCCGCAGGGTTTGTTTTCCCACAAGGTTAGTTTTCCCGCAAGGTTTGTTTCCCCACAAGGTTTGCTTTCCCACAAGGATTGTTTTCTCACAAGGTTTGTTTTCCCACTAGGTTTGTTTCCCCACAAGGTTTGTTTTCCCACTAGGTTTGTTTTCCCCCAAGGTTGGTTTTCCCGCAAGGTTGGTTTTCCCACAAGGTTTGTTTTCCCACTGTGTTGGTTTTCCCAAAAGGTTCGCTTTCCCGCAAGGTTGGTTTTCCCCCAAGGTTGGTTTTCCCGCAGGGTTTGTTTTCCCACAAGGTTAGTTTTCCCGCAAGGTTTGTTTCCCCACAAGGTTTGTTTTCCCACAAGGTTTGTTTTCCCACTGTGTTGGTTTTCCCAAAAGGTTCACTTTCCCACAAGGTTGGTTTTCCCACAAGGTTGGTTTTCCCACAAGGTTGGTTTTCCCGCAGGGTTGCTTTCCCCATCAGGTTGGTTTTCCCACAAGGTTTGTTTTCTCACAAGGTTTGTTTTCCCACTAGGTTGTTGTTTTCCCACAAGGTTGGTTTTCCCGCAGGATTGCTTTCCCCATGAGGTTGGTTTTCCCACAAGGTTTGTTTTCTCACAAGGTTTGTTTTCCCACTAGGTTGTTTTTCCCACTAGGTTGGTTTTCCCACAAGGTTTGTTTTCCCACAAGCTTTGTTTTCCCCCAAGGTTTGTTTTCCCACAAGGTTTGTTTTCCCACTTTGTTGGTTTTCCCAAAAGGTTCGCTTTCCCACAAGGTTGGTTTTCCCACAAGGTTGGTTTTCCCACAAGGTTGGTTTTCCCGCAGGGTTGCTTTCCCCATAAGGTTTGTTTTCCCACAAGCTTTGTTTTCCCCCAAGGTTTGTTTTCCCACAAGGTTTGTTTTCCCACTGTGTTGGTTTTCCCACAAGGATTGTTTTTCTCACAAGGTTTGTTTTCCCACAAGGTTTGTTTCCCCACAAGGTTTGTTTCCCCACAAGTTTTGTTTTCCCACAAGGTTAGTTTTCCCACAAGGTTTGTTTCCCCACAAGGTTTGTTTCCCCACAAGGTTTGTTTTCCCACAAGGATTGTTTTCTCACAAGGTTTGTTTTCCCACTGTGTTGGTTTTCCCAAGAGGTTCGCTTTCCCGCAAGGTTCGCTTTCCCGCAAGGTTGGTTTTCCCACAAGGTTTGTTTTCTCACATGGTTTGTTTTCCCACTAGGTTTGCTTACCCACAAGGTTTGTTTTCTCACAAGGTTTGTTTTCCCACAAGGTTTGTTTCCCCACAAGGTTTGTTTCCCCACAAGGTTTGTTGTCCCACAAGGATTGTTTTCTCACAAGGTTTGTTTTCCCAAAAGGTTTGTTTTCCCACAAGGTTTGTTTTCCCACAAGGTTTGTTTTGCAACAAGGTTGGTTTTCCAGAAAGGTTTGTTTCCCCACAAGGTTGGTTTTCCCACAAGGTTTGTTTTCCCGCAGGGTTTGTTTTCCCACAAGGTTAGTTTTCCCGCAAGGTTTGTTTTCCCACAAGGTTAGTTTTCCCACAAGGTTTTTTTCCCCACAAGGTTTGTTTCCCCACAAGGTTTGTTTTCCCACAAGGATTGTTTTCTCACAAGGTTTGTTTTCCCACTGTGTTGGTTTTCCCAAAAGGTTCGCTTTCCCGCAAGGTTGGTTTTCCTACAAGGTTGGTTTTCCCGCAGGGTTTGTTTCCCCATAAGGTTGGTTTTCCCACAAGGTTTGTTTTCTCACAAGGTTTGTTTACCCACAAGGTTTGTTTTCCCCCAAGGTTGGTTTTCCCGCAAGGTTGGTTTTCCCATAAGGTTGGTTTTCCCACAAGGTTGGTTTTCCCCGCAAGGTTAGTTTTCCCACAAGGTCTGATTTAACCCAATGTTTGTTTTCCCACAAGGTTGGTTTTCCCGAAAGGTTTGTTTCCCCACAAGGTTGGTTTTCCCACAAGGTTGGTTTTCCCGCAGGGTTTGTTTTCCCACAAGGTTAGTTTTCCCGCAAGGTTTGTTTTCCCACAAGGTTGGTTTTCCCGAAAGGTTTGTTTCCCCAAAAGGTTGGTTTTCCCACAAGGTTGGTTTTCCCGCAGGGTTTGTTTTCCCACAAGGTTAGTTTTCCCGCAAGGTTTGTTTCCCCACAAGGTTTTTTTTCCCACAAGGTTTGTTTTCCCACTGTGTTGGTTTTCCCAAAAGGTTCGCTTTCCCACAAGGTTGGTTTTCCCACAAGGTTGGTTTTCCCACAAGGTTGGTTTTCCCGCAGGGTTGCTTTCCCTATAAGGTTGGTTTTCCCACAAGGTTTGTTTTCTCACAAGGTTTGTTTTCCCACTAGGTTGTTTTTCCCACTAGGTTGGTTTTCCCACAAGGTTTGTTTTCCCACAAGCTTTGTTTTCCCCCAAGGTTGGTTTTCCCGCAGGGTTTGTTTTCCCACAAGGTTAGTTTTCCCGCAAGGTTTGTTTCCCCACAAGGTTTGTTTTCCCACAAGGTTTGTTTTCCCACTGTGTTGGTTTTCCCAAAAGGTTCGCTTTCCCACAAGGTTGGTTTTCCCACAAGGTTGGTTTTCCCGCAGGGTTGCTTTCCCCATAAGGTTGGTTTTCCCACAAGGTTTGTTTTCTCACAAGGTTTGTTTTCCCACTAGGTTATTTTTCCCACTAGGTAGGTTTTCCGAAAAGGTTTGTTTTCCCACAAGCTTTGTTTTTCCCCAAGGTTGGTTTTCCCGCAAGGTTGGTTTACCCAAAAGGTTTGTTTTCCCACTGTGTTGGTTTTCCCAAAAGGTTCTCTTTCCCAAAAGGTTCGCTTTCCCGCAAGGTTGGTTTTCCCACAAGGTTTGTTTCCCCACAAGGTTTGTTTTCCCACAAGGTTTGTTTTCCCACAAGGTTGGTTTTTCCGAAAGGTTTGTTTCCCCACAAGGTTGGTTTTCCCACAAGGTTGGTTTTCCCGCAGGGTTTGTTTTCCCACAAGGTTAGTTTTCCCTTAAGGTTTGTTTCCCCACAAGGTTTGTTTTCCCACAAGGTTTGTTTTCCCACAAGGTTGGTTTTCCCCCAAGGTTGGTTTTCCCGCAAGGTTGGTTTTCCCATAAGGTTGGTTTTCCCACAAGGTTGGTTTTCCCGCAAGGTTAGTTTTCCCACAAGGTCTGATTTAACACAATGTTTGTTTTCCCACAAGGTTGGTTTTCCCGAAAGGTTTGTTCTCCCACAAGGTTGGTTTTCCCACAAGGTTGGTTTTCCCGCAGGGTTTGTTTTCCCACAAGGTTAGTTTTCCCGCAAGGTTTGTTTCCCCACAAGGTTTGTTTTCCCACAAGGTTTGTTTTCCCACTGTGTTGGTTTTCCCAAAAGGTTCGCTTTCCCACAAGGTTGGTTTTCCCACAAGATTGGTTTTCCCACAAGGTTGGTTTTGCCGCAAGGTTGCTTTCCCCATAAGGTTGGTTTTCCCACAAGGTTTGTTTTCCCACAAGGTTTGTTTCCCCACAAGGTTTGTTTCCCCACAAGGTTTGTTTCCCCACAAGGTTTGTTTTCCCACCAGGATTGTTTTCTCACAAGGTTTGTTTTCCCACAAGGTTTGTTTCCCCACAAGGTTTGTTTCCCCACAAGGTTTGTTTTCCCACAAGGTTAGTTTTCCCACAAGGTTTGTTTCCCCACAAGGTTTGTTTTCCCACAAGGATTGTTTTCTCACAAGGTTTGTTTTCCCACTGTGTTGGTTTTCCCAAGAGGTTCGCTTTCCCGCAAGGTTCGCTTTCCCGCAAGGTTGGTTTTCCCACAAGGTTTGTTTTCTCACAAGGTTTGTTTTTCCCACTAGGTTTGTTTCCCCACAAGGTTTGTTTTTCTCACAAGGTTTGTTTTCCCACAAGGTTTGTTTCCCCACAAGGTTTGTTTCCCCACAAGGTTTGTTTTTCCCACAAGGATTGTTTTCTCACAAGGTTTGTTTTTCCCACTGTGTTGGTTTTCCCAAGAGGTTCGCTTTCCCGCAAGGTTCGCTTTCCCGCAAGGTTGGTTTTCCCACAAGGTTTGTTTTCTCACAAGGTTTGTTTTCCCCACTAGGTTTGTTTTCCCCACAAGGTTTATTTTCTCACAAGGTTTGTTTTTCCCACAAGGTTTACCTTGAAAAACCAACCAACCTTGTGGGGAAACAAACCTTTCGGGAAAAACCAACCTTGTGGGAAAAACAAACCCTCGTGGGAAAAACAAACCTTGTGGGGAAACAAACCTTGTGGGAAAAACCAACCTTGCGGGAAAAGCGAACCTTTTGGGAAAACCAACAGAGTGGGAAAACAAACCTTGTGAGAAAAACAATCCTTGTGGGAAAACAAAACATTGTGGGGGAAACAAACCTTGTGGGGAAAACAAACCTTGTGGGAAAACTAACCTTGTGGGAAAACCAACCTTATGGGGAAACAAACCCTGCGGGAAAACCAACCTTGTGGGAAAGCGAACCTTCCGGGAAAGCGAACCTCTTGGGAAAACCAACACAGTGGGAAAACAAACCTTGTGAGAAAACAATCCTTGTGGGAAAACAAACCTTGTGGGGAAACAAACCTTGTGGGGAAACAAACCTTGTGGGAAAACTAACCTTGTGGGAAAACAAACCTTGTGGGAAAACAAACCTTGTGGGGAAACAAACCTTGTGGGAAAACAAACCTTGTGAGAAAACAATCCTTGTGGGAAAACAAACCTTGTGGGGAAACAAACCTTGTGGGGAAACAAACCTTGTGGGGAAACAAACCTTGTGGGGAAACAAACCTTGTGGGGAAACAAACCTTGTGGGAAAACCAACCTTGTGGGGAAACAAACCTTTCTGGAAAACCAACCTTGTGGCAAAACAAACCTTGTGGGAAAACAAACCTTGTGGGAAAACAAACCTTGTGGGAAAACAAACCTTGTGAGAAAACAAACCTTGTGGGAAAACAAACCTAGTGGGAAAACAAACCTTGTGAGAAAACAAACCTTGTGGGAAAACCAACCTTGCGGGAAAGCGAACCTTGCGGGAAAGCGAACCTCTTGGGAAAACCAACACAGTGGGTAAACAAACCTTGTGAGAAAACAATCCTTGTGGGAAAACAAACCTTGTGGGGAAACAAACCTTGTGGGGAAACAAACCTTGTGGGAAAACAAACCTTGTGAGAAAACAAACCTTGTGGGAAAACTAACCTTATGGGAAAACAAACCCTGCGGGAAAACAAACCTTGTGGGAAAACCAACCTTGTGGGGAAACAAACCTTTCTGGAAAACCAACCTTGTGGCAAAACAAACCTTGTGGGAAAACAAACCTTGTGGGAAAACCAACACAGTGGGAAAACAAACCTTGTGAGAAAACAAACCTTGTGGGAAAACAAACCTAGTGGGAAAACAAACCTTGTGAGAAAACAAACCTTGTGGGAAAACCAACCTTGCGGGAAAGCGAACCTTGCGGGAAAGCGAACCTCTTGGGAAAACCAACACAGTGGGTAAACAAACCTTGTGAGAAAACAATCCTTGTGGGAAAACAAACCTTGTGGGAAAACAAACCTTGTGGGAAAACCAACCTTATGGGAAAACCAACCTTGTGGGAAAACCAACCTTGTGGGAAAACCAACCTTGTGGGAAAGCGAACCTTTTGGGAAAACCAACACAGTGGGAAAACAAACCTTGTGGGAAAACAAACCTTGTGGGGAAACAAACCTTGCAGGAAAACTAACCTTGTGGGAAAACAAACCCTGCGAAAAAACCAACCTTGGGGGAAAACAAAGCTTGTGGGAAAACAAACCTTGTGGGAAAACCTACCTAGTGGGAAAAACAACCTAGTGGGAAAACAAGCCTTGTGAGAAAACAAACCTTGTGGGAAAACCAACCTCATGGGGAAAGCAACCCTGCGGGAAAATCAACCATGTGGAAAAACCAACCTTGTGGGAAAACCAACCTTGTGGGAAAGCGAACCTTTTTGCAAAACCAACACAGTGGGAAAACAAACCTTGTGGGAAAACAAACCTTGTGGGGAAACAAACCTAGCGGGAAAACTAACCTTGTGGGAAAACAAACCCTGCGGGAAAACCAACCTTGTGGGAAAACCAACCTTGTGGGGAAACAAACCTTTCGGGAAAACCAACCTTGTGGGAAAACAAACCTTGCGGGAAAACTAACCTTGTGGGAAAACAAACCCTGCGGGAAAACCAACCTTGTGGGGAAACAAACCTTATGGGAAAACCAACCTTGCGGGAAAACCAACCTTGGGGGAAAACAAACCTTGTGGGTAAACAAACCTTGTGGGAAAACAAACCTTGTGGGAAAACCAACCTAGTGGGAAAACAAACCTTGTGAGAAAACAAACCTTTTGGGAAAACCAACCTTATGGGGAAACAAACCCTGCGGGAAAACCAACCTTGTGGGAAAACCAACCTTGCGGGAAAGCGAACCTTTTGGGAAAACCAACAGAGTGGGAAAACAAACCTTGTGAGAAAACAATCCTTGTGGGAAAACAAACATTGTGGGGAAACAAACCTTGTGGGGAAACAAACCTTGTGGGAAAACTAACCTTGTGGGAAAACCAACCTTATGGGGAAACAAACCCTGCGGGAAAACCAACCTTGTGGGAAAGCGAACCTTGCGGGAAAGCGAACCTCTTGGGAAAACCAACACAGTGGGAAAACAAACCTTGTGAGAAAACAATCCTTGTGGGAAAACAAACCTTGTGGGGAAACAAACCTTGTGGGGAAACAAACCTTGTGGGAAAACTAACCTTGTGGGAAAACAAACCTTGTGGGAAAACAAACCTTGTGGGGAAACAAACCTTGTGGGAAAACAAACCTTGTGAGAAAACAATCCTTGTGGGAAAACAAACCTTGTGGGGAAACAAACCTTGTGGGGAAACAAACCTTGTGGGGAAACAAACCTTGTGGGGAAACAAACCTTTGGGAAAACAAACCTTGTGGGAAAACAAACCTTATGGGGAAAGCAACCCTGCGGGAAAACCAACCTTGTGGGAAAACCAACCTTGTGGGAAAACCAACCTTGTGGGAAAGCGAACCTTTTGGGAAAACCAACACAGTGGGAAAACAAACCTTGTGGGAAAACAAACCTTGTGGGGAAACAAACCTTGCGGGAAAACTAACCTTGTGGGAAAACAAACCCTGCGGGAAAACCAACCTTGGGGGAAAACAAAGCTTGTGGGAAAACAAACCTTGTGGGAAAACCTACCTAGTGGGAAAAACAACCTAGTGGGAAAACAAACCTTGTGAGAAAACAAACCTTGTGGGAAAACCAACCTCATGGGGAAAGCAACCCTGCGAGAAAATCAACCTTGTGGAAAAACCAACCTTGTGGGAAAACCAACCTTGTGGGAAAGCGAACCTTTTGGGAAAACCAACACAGTGGGAAAACAAACCTTGTGGGAAAACAAACCTTGTGGGGAAATAAACCTTGCGGGAAAACTAACCTTGTGGGAAAACAAACCCTGCGGGAAAACCAACCTTGTGGGAAAACCAACCTTGTGGGGAAACAAACCTTTCGGGAAAACCAACCTTGTGGGAAAACAAACCTTGCGGGAAAACTAACCTTGTGGGAAAACAAACCCTGCGGGAAAACCAACCTTGTGGGAAAACCAACCTTGTGGGGAAACAAACCTTATGGGAAAACCAACCTTGCGGGAAAACCAACCTTGGGGGAAAACAAACCTTGTGGGTAAACAAACCTTGTGGGAAAACAAACCTTGTGGGAAAACCAACCTAGTGGGAAAACAAACCTTGTGAGAAAACAAACCTTTTGGGAAAACCAACCTTATGGGGAAACAAACCCTGCGGGAAAACCAACCTTGTGGGAAAACCAACCTTGCGGGAAAGCGAACCTTTTGGGAAAACCAACAGAGTGGGAAAACAAACCTTGTGAGAAAACAATCCTTGTGGGGAAACAAACATTGTGGGGAAACAAACCTTGTGGGGAAACAAACCTTGTGGGAAAACTAACCTTGTGGGAAAACAAACCTTGCGGGAAAACTAACCTTATGGGAAAACAAACCCAGCGGGAAAACAAACCTTGTGGGAAAACCAACCTTGTGGGGAAACAAACCTTTCTGGAAAACCAACCTTGTGGCAAAACAAACCTTGTGGGAAAACAAACCTTGTGGGAAAACAAACCTTGTGGGAAAACAAACCTTGTGAGAAAACAAACCTTGTGGGAAAACAAACCTAGTGGGAAAACAAACCTTGTGAGAAAACAAACCTTGTGGGAAAACCAACCTTGCGGGAAAGCGAACCTTGCGGGAAAGCGAACCTCTTGGGAAAACCAACACAGTGGGAAAACAAACCTTGTGAGAAAACAAACCTTGTGGGAAAACAAACCTTGTGGGAAAACAAACCTTGTGAGAAAACAAACCTTGTGGGAAAACAAACCTTTTGGGAAAACCAACCTTATGGGGAAACAAACCCTGCGGGAAAACCAACCTTGTGGGAAAACCAACCTTGCGGGAAAGCGAACCTTTTGGGAAAACCAACAGAGTGGGAAAACAAACCTTGTGAGAAAACAATCCTTGTGGGGAAACAAACATTGTGGGGAAACAAACCTTGTGGGGAAACAAACCTTGTGGGGAAACAAACCTTGTGAGAAAACAAACCTTGTGGGGAAACAAACCTAGTGGGAAAACAAACCTTGTGAGAAAACAAACCTTGAGGGAAAACCAACCTTGCGGGAAAGCGAACCTTGCGGGAAAGCGAACCTCTTGGGAAAACCAACACAATGGGAAAACAAACCTTGTGGGAAAACCAACCTTGCGGGAAAGCGAACCTTTTGGGAAAACCAACAGAGTGGGAAAACAAACCTTGTGAGAAAACAATCCTTGTGGGGAAACAAACATTGTGGGGAAACAAACCTTTCTGGAAAACCAACCTTGTGGCAAAACAAACCTTGTGGGAAAACAAACCTTGTGGGAAAACAAACCTTGTGGGAAAACAAACCTTGTGAGAAAACAAACCTTGTGGGAAAACAAACCTTTTGGGAAAACCAACCTTATGGGGAAACAAACCCTGCGGGAAAACCAACCTTGTGGGAAAACCAACCTTGCGGGAAAGCGAACCTTTTGGGAAAACCAACAGAGTGGGAAAACAAACCTTGTGAGAAAACAATCCTTGTGGGGAAACAAACATTGTGGGGAAACAAACCTTGTGGGGAAACAAACCTTGTGGGGAAACAAACCTTGTGAGAAAACAAACCTTGTGGGGAAACAAACCTAGTGGGAAAACAAACCTTGTGAGAAAACAAACCTTGAGGGAAAACCAACCTTGCGGGAAAGCGAACCTTGCGGGAAAGCGAACCTCTTGGGAAAACCAACACAATGGGAAAACAAACCTTGTGGGGAAACAAACCTTGTGGGGAAACAAACCCTGTGGGAAAACTAACCTTGTGGGAAAACAAACCTTGTGGGGAAACAAACCTTGTGGGGAAACAAACCTTGTGGGAAAACAAACCTTGCGAGAAAACAATCCTTGTGGGAAAACAAACCTTGTGGGGAAACAAACCTTGTGGGGAAACAAACCTTGTGGGGAAACAAACCTTTCGGGAAAACCAACCTTGTGGGAAAACAAACATTGTGTTAAATCAGACCTTGTGGGAAAACTAACCTTGCGGGAAAACCAACCTTGTGGGAAAACCAACCTTATGGGAAAACCAACCTTGCGGGAAAACCAACCTTGGGGGAAAACAAACCTTGTGGGTAAACAAACCTTGTGGGAAAACAAACCTTGTGGGAAAACCAACCTAGTGGGAAAACAAACCTTGTGAGAAAACAAACCTTGTGGGAAAACCAACCTTGCGGGAAAGCGAACCTTGCGGGAAAGCGAACCTCTTGGGAAAACCAACACAGTGGGTAAACAAACCTTGTGAGAAAACAATCCTTGTGGGAAAACAAACCTTGTGGGGAAACAAACCTTGTGGGGAAACAAACCTTGTGGGAAAACAAACCTTGTGAGAAAACAAACCTTGTGGGGAAACAAACCTAGTGGGAAAACAAACGTTGTGAGAAAACAAACCTTGTGGGAAAACCAACCTTGCGGGAAAGCGAACCTTGCGGGAAAGCGAACCTCTTGGGAAAACCAACACAGTGGGAAAACAAACCTTGTGAGAAAACAATCCTTGTGGGAAAACAAACCTTGTGGGGAAACAAACCTTGTGGGGAAACAAACCTTGTGGGAAAACTAACCTTGTGGGAAAACAAACCTTGTGGGGAAACAAACCTTGTGGGGAAACAAACCTTGTGGGTAAACAAACCTTGTGGGAAAACAAACCTTGTGGGAAAACCAACCTAGTGGGAAAACAAACCTTGTGAGAAAACAAACCTTTTGGGAAAACCAACCTTATGGGGAAACAAACCCTGCGGGAAAACCAACCTTGTGGGAAAACCAACCTTGCGGGAAAGCGAACCTTTTGGGAAAACCAACAGAGTGGGAAAACAAACCTTGTGAGAAAACAATCCTTGTGGGGAAACAAACATTGTGGGGAAACAAACCTTGTGGGGAAACAAACCTTGTGGGAAAACTAACCTTGTGGGAAAACAAACCTTGCGGGAAAACTAACCTTATGGGAAAACAAACCCTGCGGGAAAACAAACCTTGTGGGAAAACCAACCTTGTGGGGAAACAAACCTTTCTGGAAAACCAACCTTGTGGCAAAACAAACCTTGTGGGAAAACAAACCTTGTGGGAAAACAAACCTTGTGGGAAAACAAACCTTGTGAGAAAACAAACCTTGTGGGAAAACAAACCTAGTGGGAAAACAAACCTTGTGAGAAAACAAACCTTGTGGGAAAACCAACCTTGCGGGAAAGCGAACCTTGCGGGAAAGCGAACCTCTTGGGAAAACCAACACAGTGGGAAAACAAACCTTGTGAGAAAACAAACCTTGTGGGAAAACAAACCTTGTGGGAAAACAAACCTTGTGAGAAAACAAACCTTGTGGGAAAACAAACCTTTTGGGAAAACCAACCTTATGGGGAAACAAACCCTGCGGGAAAAAAAACCTTGTGGGAAAACCAACCTTGCGGGAAAGCGAACCTTTTGGGAAAACCAACAGAGTGGGAAAACAAACCTTGTGAGAAAACAATCCTTGTGGGGAAACAAACATTGTGGGGAAACAAACCTTGTGGGGAAACAAACCTTGTGGGGAAACAAACCTTGTGAGAAAACAAACCTTGTGGGGAAACAAACCTAGTGGGAAAACAAACCTTGTGAGAAAACAAACCTTGAGGGAAAACCAACCTTGCGGGAAAGCGAACCTTGCGGGAAAGCGAACCTCTTGGGAAAACCAACACAATGGGAAAACAAACCTTGTGGGAAAACCAACATTGCGGGAAAGCGAACCTTTTGGGAAAACCAACAGAGTGGGAAAACAAACCTTGTGAGAAAACAATCCTTGTGGGGAAACAAACATTGTGGGGAAACAAACCTTTCTGGAAAACCAACCTTGTGGCAAAACAAACCTTGTGGGAAAACAAACCTTGTGGGAAAACAAACCTTGTGGGAAAACAAACCTTGTGAGAAAACAAACCTTGTGGGAAAACAAACCTTTTGGGAAAACCAACCTTATGGGGAAACAAACCCTGCGGGAAAACCAACCTTGTGGAAAAACCAACCTTGCGGGAAAGCGAACCTTTTGGGAAAACCAACAGAGTGGGAAAACAAACCTTGTGAGAAAACAATCCTTGTGGGGAAACAAACATTGTGGGGAAACAAACCTTGTGGGGAAACAAACCTTGTGGGGAAACAAACCTTGTGAGAAAACAAACCTTGTGGGGAAACAAACCTAGTGGGAAAACAAACCTTGTGAGAAAACAAACCTTGAGGGAAAACCAACCTTGCGGGAAAGCGAACCTTGCGGGAAAGCGAACCTCTTGGGAAAACCAACACAATGGGAAAACAAACCTTGTGGGGAAACAAACCTTGTGGGGAAACAAACCTTGTGGGAAAACTAACCTTGTGGGAAAACAAACCTTGTGGGGAAACAAACCTTGTGGGGAAACAAACCTTGTGGGAAAACAAACCTTGCGAGAGAACAATCCTTGTGGGAAAACAAACCTTGTGGGGAAACAAACCTTGTGGGGAAACAAACCTTGTGGGGAAACAAACCTTTCGGGAAAACCAACCTTGTGGGAAAACAAACATTGTGTTAAATCAGACCTTGTGGGAAAACTAACCTTGCGGGAAAACCAACCTTGTGGGAAAACCAACCTTATGGGAAAACCAACCTTGCGGGAAAACCAACCTTGGGGGAAAACAAACCTTGTGGGTAAACAAACCTTGTGGGAAAACAAACCTTGTGGGAAAACCAACCTAGTGGGAAAACAAACCTTGTGAGAAAACAAACCTTGTGGGAAAACCAACCTTGCGGGAAAGCGAACCTTGCGGGAAAGCGAACCTCTTGGGAAAACCAACACAGTGGGTAAACAAACCTTGTGAGAAAACAATCCTTGTGGGAAAACAAACCTTGTGGGGAAACAAACCTTGTGGGGAAACAAACCTTGTGGGAAAACAAACCTTGTGTGAAAACAAACCTTGTGGGGAAACAAACCTAGTGGGAAAACAAACCTTGTGAGAAAACAAACCTTGTGGGAAAACCAACCTTGCGGGAAAGCGAACCTTGCGGGAAAGCGAACCTCTTGGGAAAACCAACACAGTGGGAAAACAAACCTTGTGAGAAAACAATCCTTGTGGGAAAACAAACCTTGTGGGGAAACAAACCTTGTGGGGAAACAAACCTTGTGGGAAAACTAACCTTGTGGGAAAACAAACCTTGTGGGGAAACAAACCTTGTGGGGAAACAAACCTTGTGGGAAAACAAACCTTGTGAGAAAACAATCCTTGTGGGAAAACAAACCTTGTGGGGAAACAAACCTTGTGGGGAAACAAACCTTGTGGGGAAACAAACCTTGTGGGGAAACAAACCTTGTGGGAAAACAAACCTTGTGGGAAAACCAACCTTATGGGGAAAGCAACCCTGCGGGAAAACCAACCTTGTGGGAAAACCAACCTTGTGGGAAAACCAACCTTGTGGGAAAGCGAACCTTTTGGGAAAACCAACACAGTGGGAAAACAAACCTTGTGGGAAAACAAACCTTGTGGGGAAACAAACCTTGCGGGAAAACTAACCTTGTGGGAAAACAAACCCTGCGGGAAAACCAACCTTGGGGGAAAACAAAGCTTGTGGGAAAACAAACCTTGTGGGAAAACCTACCTAGTGGGAAAAACAACCTAGTGGGAAAACAAACCTTGTGAGAAAACAAACCTTGTGGGAAAACCAACCTCATGGGGAAAGCAACCCTGCGGGAAAATCAACCTTGTGGAAAAACCAACCTTGTGGGAAAAACAACCTTGTGGGAAAGTGAACCTTTTGGGAAAACCAACACAGTGGGAAAACAAACCTTGTGGGAAAACAAACCTTGTGGGGAAACAAACCTTGCGGGAAAACTAACCTTGTGGGAAAACAAACCCTGCGGGAAAACCAACCTTGTGGGAAAACCAACCTTGTGGGGAAACAAACCTTTCGGGAAAACCAACCTTGTGGGAAAACAAACCTTGCGGGAAAACTAACCTTGTTGGAAAACAAACCCTGCGGGAAAACCAACCTTGTGGGAAAACCAACCTTGTGGGGAAACAAACCTTATGGGAAAACCAACCTTGCGGGAAAACCAACCTTGGGGGAAAACAAACCTTGTGGGTAAACAAACCTTGTGGGAAAACAAACCTTGTGGGAAAACCAACCTAGTGGGAAAACAAACCTTGTGAGAAAACAAACCTTTTGGGAAAACCAACCTTATGGGGAAACAAACCCTGCGGGAAAACCAACCTTGTGGGAAAACCAACCTTGCGGGAAAGCGAACCTTTTGGGAAAACCAACAGAGTGGGAAAACAAACCTTGTGAGAAAACAATCCTTGTGGGAAAACAAACATTGTGGGGAAACAGACCTTGTGGGGAAACAAACCTTGTGGGAAAACTAACCTTGTGGGAAAACAAACCTTGCGGGAAAACTAACCTTATGGGAAAACAAACCCTGCGGGAAAACAAACCTTGTGGGAAAACCAACCTTGTGGGGAAACAAACCTTTCTGGAAAACCAACCTTGTGGCAAAACAAACCTTGTGGGAAAACAAACCTTGTGGGAAAACAAACCTTGTGGGAAAACAAACCTTGTGGGAAAACAAACCTTGTGAGAAAACAAACCTTGTGGGAAAACAAACCTAGTGGGAAAACAAACCTTGTGAGAAAAGAAACCTTGTGGGAAAACCAACCTTGCGGGAAAGCGAACCTTGCGGGAAAGCGAACCTCTTGGGAAAACCAACACAATGGGAAAACAAACCTTTTGAGAAAACAATCCTTGTGGGAAAACAAACCTTGTGGGGAAACAAACCTTGTGGGGAAACAAACCTTGTGGGAAAACAAACCTTGTGAGAAAACAAACCTTGTGGGGAAACAAACCTAGTGGGAAAACAAACCTTGTGAGAAAACAAACCTTGAGGGAAAACCAACCTTGCTGGAAAGCGAACCTTGCGGGAAAGCGAACCTCTTGGGAAAACCAACACAATGGGAAAACAAACCTTGTGAGAAAACAATCCTTGTGGGAAAACAAACCTTGTGGGGAAACAAACCTTGTGGGGAAACAAACCTTGTGGGAAAACTAACCTTGTGGGAAAACAAACCTTGTGGGGAAACAAACCTTGTGGGGAAACAAACCTTGTGGGAAAACAAACCTTGCGAGAAAACAATCCTTGTGGGAAAACAAACCTTGTGGGGAAACAAACCTTGTGGGGAAACAAACCTTGTGGGGAAACAAACCTTGTGGGGAAACAAACCTTGTGGGAAAACAAACCTTGTGGGAAAACCAACCTTATGGGGAAAGCAACCCTGCGGGAAAACCAACCTTGTGGGAAAACCAACCTTGTGGGAAAACCAACCTTGTTGGAAAGCGAACCTTTTGGGAAAACCAACACAGTGGGAAAACAAACCTTGTGGGAAAACAAACCTTGTGGGGAAACAAACCTTGCAGGAAAACTAACCTTGTGGGAAAACAAACCCTGCGGGAAAACCAACCTTGGGGGAAAACAAAGCTTGTGGGAAAACAAACCTTGTGGGAAAACCTACCTAGTGGGAAAAACAACCTAGTGGGAAAACAAACCTTGTGAGAAAACAAACCTTGTGGGAAAACCAACCTCATGGGGAAAGCAACCCTGCGGGAAAATCAACCTTGTGGAAAAACCAACCTTGTGGGAAAACCAACCTTGTGGGAAAGCGAACCTTTTGGGAAAACCAACACAGTGGGAAAACAAACCTTGTGGGAAAACAAACCTTGTGGGGAAACAAACCTTTCGGGAAAACCAACCTTGTGGGAAAACAAACCTTGCGGGAAAACTAACCTTGTGGGAAAACAAACCCTGCGGGAAAACCAACCTTCTGGGAAAACCAACCTTGTGGGGAAACAAACCTTTCGGGAAAACCAACCTTGTGGGAAAACAAACATTGTGTTAAATCAGACCTTGTGGGAAAACTATCCTTGCGGGAAAACCAACCTTGTGGGAAAACCAACCTTATGGGAAAACCAACCTTGCGGGAAAACCAACCTTGGGGGAAAACAAACCTTGTGGGTAAACAAACCTTGTGGGAAAACAAACCTTGTGGGAAAACCAACCTAGTGGGAAAACAAACCTTGTGAGAAAACAAACCTTTTGGGAAAACCAACCTTATGGGGAAACAAACCCTGCGGGAAAACTAACCTTGTGGGAAAACAAACCCTGCGGGAAAACAAACCTTGTGGAAAAACCAACCTTGTGGGGAAACAAACCTTTCTGGAAAACCAACCTTGTGGCAAAACAAACCTTGTGGGAAAACAAGCCTTGTGGGAAAACAAACCCTGCGGGAAAACCAACCTTGTGGGAAAACCAACCTTGTGGGGAAACAAACCTTTCGGGAAAACCAACCTTGTGGGAAAACAAACATTGTGTTAAATCAGACCTTGTGGGAAAACTATCCTTGCGGGAAAACCAACCTTGTGGGAAAACCAACCTTATGGGAAAACCAACCTTGCGGGAAAGCGAACCTTTTGGGAAAACCAACACCGTGGGAAAACAAACCTTGTGGGAAAACAATCCTTGTGGGAAAACAAGCCTTGTGGGGAAACAAACCTTGTGGGGAAACAAACCTTGTGGGAAAACTAACCTTGTGGGAAAACAAACCTTGCGGGAAAACTAACCTTGTGGGAAAACAAACCCTGCGGGAAAACAAACCTTGTGGAAAAACCAACCTTGTGGGGAAACAAACCTTTCTGGAAAACCAACCTTGTGGCAAAATAAACCTTGTGGGAAAACAAGCCTTGTGGGAAAACAAACCTTGTGGGAAAACAAACCTTGTGAGAAAACAAACCTTGTGGGGAAACAAACCTAGTGGGAACACAAACCTTGTGAGAAAATAAACCTTGTGGGAAAACCAGCCTTGTGGGAAAACCAACCTTGTGGGGAAACAAACCTTTCGGGAAAACCAACCTTGTGGGAAAACAAACCTTGTGAGAAAACAAACATTGTGGGGAAACAAACCTTGTGCGAAAACCAGCCTTGCGGGAAAGTGAACCTTTTGGGAAAACCAACCTTATGGGGAAATCAACCCTGCGGGAAAACCAACCTTGTGGGAAAACCAACCTTGTGGGAAAACCAACCTTTTGGGAAAGCGAACCTTTTGGTAAAACCAACACAGTGGGAAAACAAACCTTGTGGGAAAACAAACCTTGTGGGGAAACAAACCTTGCGGGAAAACTAACCTTGTGGGAAAACAAACCCTGCGGGATAACCAACCTTGTGGGAAAACCAACCTTGTGGGGAAACAAACCTTTCGGGAAAACCAACCTTGTGGGAAAACAAACCTTGTGGGAAAACAAACCTTGTGGGGAAACAAACCTTGTGGGAAAACCAACCTTGCGGGAAAGCGAACCTTTTGGGAAAACCAACACAGTGGGAAAAAAACCTTGTGGGTAAACCAACCTTGCGGGAAAACCAACCTTGGGGGAAAACAAAGCTTGTGGGAAAACAAACCTTGTGGGAAAACCAACCTAGTGGGAAAAACAACCTTGGGGGAAAACAAAGCTTGTGGGAAAACAAACCTTGTGGGAAAACCAACCTAGTGGGAAAAACAACCTAGTGGGAAAACAAACCTTGTGAGAAAACAAACCTTGTGGGAAAACCAACCTGATGGGGAAAGCAACCCTGCGGGAAAACCAACCTTGTGGGAAAACCAACCTTGGGGGAAAACCAACCTTGTGGGAAAGCGAACCTTTTGGGAAAACCAACACAGTGGGAAAACAAACCTTGTGGGAAAACAAACCTTGTGGGGAAACAAACCTTGCGGGAAAACTAACCTTGTGGGAAAACAAACCCTGCGGGAAAACCAACCTTGGGGGAAAACAAACCTTGCGGGAAAGCGAACCTTTTGGGAAAACCAACACAGTGGGAAAACAAACCTTGTGGGAAAACCAACCTTGCGGGAAAACCAACCTTGGGGGAAAACAAAGCTTGTGGGAAAACAAACCTTGTGGGGAAACAAAGCTAGTGGGAAAACAAACCTTGTGAGAAAACAATCCTTGTGGGAAAACAAACCTTGTGGGGAAACAAACCTTGCGGGAAAACTAACCTTGTGGGAAAACAAACCCTGCGGGAAAACCAACCTTGTGGGAAAACCAACCTTGTGGGGAAACCAACCTTTCGGGAAAACCAACCTTGTGGAAAAACAAACCTTGTGGGAAAACCAACCTTGCGGGAAAGCGAACCTTTTGGGAAAACCAACAAAGTGGGAAAACAAACCTTGTGGGAAAACCAACCTTGCGGGAAAACCAACCTTGGGGGAAAACAAAGCTTGTGGGAAAACAAACCTTGTGGGAAAGCGAACCTTGCGGGAAAGCGAACCTTTTGGGAAAACCAACACAGTGGGAAAACAAACCTTGTGAGAAAACAATCCTTGTGGGAAAACAAACCTTGTGGGGAAACAAACCTTGTGGGGAAACAAACCTTGTGGGAAAACTAACCTTGTGGGAAAACAAACCTTGCGGGAAAACTAACCTTGTGGGAAAACAAACCCTGCGGGAAAACCAGCCTTGTGGGAAAACCAACCTTGTGGGGAAACAAACCTTTCGGGAAAACCAATCTTGTGGGAAAACAAACCTTGTGAGAAAACAAACATTGTGGGGAAACAAACCTTGTGGGAAAACCAACCTTGTGGGAAAACAAACATTGTGTTAAATCAGACCTTGTGGGAAAACTATCCTTGCGGGAAAACCAACCTTGTGGGAAAACCAACCTTATGGGAAAACCAACCTTGCGGGAAAACCAACCTTGGGGGAAAACAAACCTTGTGGGTAAACAAACCTTGTGGGAAAACAAACCTTGTGGGAAAACCAACCTAGTGGGAAAACAAACCTTGTGAGAAAACAAACCTTTTGGGAAAACCAACCTTATGGGGAAACAAACCCTGCGGGAAAACTAACCTTGTGGGAAAACAAACCCTGCGGGAAAACAAACCTTGTGGAAAAACCAACCTTGTGGGGAAACAAACCTTTCTGGAAAACCAACCTTGTGGCAAAACAAACCTTGTGGGAAAACAAGCCTTGTGGGAAAACAAACCCTGCGGGAAAACCAACCTTGTGGGAAAACCAACCTTGTGGGGAAACAAACCTTTCGGGAAAACCAACCTTGTGGGAAAACAAACATTGTGTTAAATCAGACCTTGTGGGAAAACTATCCTTGCGGGAAAACCAACCTTGTGGGAAAACCAACCTTATGGGAAAACCAACCTTGCGGGAAAGCGAACCTTTTGGGAAAACCAACACCGTGGGAAAACAAACCTTGTGGGAAAACAATCCTTGTGGGAAAACAAGCCTTGTGGGGAAACAAACCTTGTGGGGAAACAAACCTTGTGGGAAAACTAACCTTGTGGGAAAACAAACCTTGCGGGAAAACTAACCTTGTGGGAAAACAAACCCTGCGGGAAAACAAACCTTGTGGAAAAACCAACCTTGTGGGGAAACAAACCTTTCTGGAAAACCAACCTTGTGGCAAAATAAACCTTGTGGGAAAACAAGCCTTGTGGGAAAACAAACCTTGTGGGAAAACAAACCTTGTGAGAAAACAAACCTTGTGGGGAAACAAACCTAGTGGGAACACAAACCTTGTGAGAAAATAAACCTTGTGGGAAAACCAGCCTTGTGGGAAAACCAACCTTGTGGGGAAACAAACCTTTCGGGAAAACCAACCTTGTGGGAAAACAAACCTTGTGAGAAAACAAACATTGTGGGGAAACAAACCTTGTGCGAAAACCAGCCTTGCGGGAAAGTGAACCTTTTGGGAAAACCAACCTTATGGGGAAATCAACCCTGCGGGAAAACCAACCTTGTGGGAAAACCAACCTTGTGGGAAAACCAACCTTTTGGGAAAGCGAACCTTTTGGTAAAACCAACACAGTGGGAAAACAAACCTTGTGGGAAAACAAACCTTGTGGGGAAACAAACCTTGCGGGAAAACTAACCTTGTGGGAAAACAAACCCTGCGGGATAACCAACCTTGTGGGAAAACCAACCTTGTGGGGAAACAAACCTTTCGGGAAAACCAACCTTGTGGGAAAACAAACCTTGTGGGAAAACAAACCTTGTGGGGAAACAAACCTTGTGGGAAAACCAACCTTGCGGGAAAGCGAACCTTTTGGGAAAACCAACACAGTGGGAAAAAAACCTTGTGGGTAAACCAACCTTGCGGGAAAACCAACCTTGGGGGAAAACAAAGCTTGTGGGAAAACAAACCTTGTGGGAAAACCAACCTAGTGGGAAAAACAACCTTGGGGGAAAACAAAGCTTGTGGGAAAACAAACCTTGTGGGAAAACCAACCTAGTGGGAAAAACAACCTAGTGGGAAAACAAACCTTGTGAGAAAACAAACCTTGTGGGAAAACCAACCTGATGGGGAAAGCAACCCTGCGGGAAAACCAACCTTGTGGGAAAACCAACCTTGGGGGAAAACCAACCTTGTGGGAAAGCGAACCTTTTGGGAAAACCAACACAGTGGGAAAACAAACCTTGTGGGAAAACAAACCTTGTGGGGAAACAAACCTTGCGGGAAAACTAACCTTGTGGGAAAACAAACCCTGCGGGAAAACCAACCTTGGGGGAAAACAAACCTTGCGGGAAAGCGAACCTTTTGGGAAAACCAACACAGTGGGAAAACAAACCTTGTGGGAAAACCAACCTTGCGGGAAAACCAACCTTGGGGGAAAACAAAGCTTGTGGGAAAACAAACCTTGTGGGGAAACAAAGCTAGTGGGAAAACAAACCTTGTGAGAAAACAATCCTTGTGGGAAAACAAACCTTGTGGGGAAACAAACCTTGCGGGAAAACTAACCTTGTGGGAAAACAAACCCTGCGGGAAAACCAACCTTGTGGGAAAACCAACCTTGTGGGGAAACCAACCTTTCGGGAAAACCAACCTTGTGGAAAAACAAACCTTGTGGGAAAACCAACCTTGCGGGAAAGCGAACCTTTTGGGAAAACCAACAAAGTGGGAAAACAAACCTTGTGGGAAAACCAACCTTGCGGGAAAACCAACCTTGGGGGAAAACAAAGCTTGTGGGAAAACAAACCTTGTGGGAAAGCGAACCTTGCGGGAAAGCGAACCTTTTGGGAAAACCAACACAGTGGGAAAACAAACCTTGTGAGAAAACAATCCTTGTGGGAAAACAAACCTTGTGGGGAAACAAACCTTGTGGGGAAACAAACCTTGTGGGAAAACTAACCTTGTGGGAAAACAAACCTTGCGGGAAAACTAACCTTGTGGGAAAACAAACCCTGCGGGAAAACCAGCCTTGTGGGAAAACCAACCTTGTGGGGAAACAAACCTTTCGGGAAAACCAATCTTGTGGGAAAACAAACCTTGTGAGAAAACAAACATTGTGGGGAAACAAACCTTGTGGGAAAACCAACCTTGGGGGAAAACAAAGCTTGTGGGAAAACAAACCTTTTCGGAAAACCAACCTAGTGGGAAAAACAACCTAGTGGGAAAACAAACCTTGTGAGAAAACAAACCTTATGGGAAAACCAACCTTATGGGGAAAGCAACCCTGCGGGAAAACCAACCTTGTGGGAAAACCAACCTTGTGGGAAAACGAACCTTGTGGGAAAGCGAACCTTTTGGGAAAACCAACACAGTGGGAAAACAAACCTTGTGGGAAAACCAACCTTGCGGGAAAACCAACCTTGGGGGAAAACAAACCTTGTGGGAAAACAAACCTTGTGGGGAAACAAACCTAGTGGGAAAACAAACCTTGTGAGAAAACAATCCTTGTGGGAAAACAAACCCTGCGGGAAAACCAACCTTGTGGGAAAACTAACCTTGTGGGGAAACAAACCTTTCGGGAAAACCAACCTTGTGGGAAAACAAACATTGTGTTAAATCAGACCTTGTGGGAAAACTATCCTTGCGGGAAAACCAACCTTGTGGGAAAACCAACCTTATGGGAAAACCAACCTTGCGGGAAAACCAACCTTGGGGGAAAACAAACCTTGTGGGTAAACAAACCTTGTGGGAAAACAAACCTTGTGGGAAAACCAACCTAGTGGGAAAACAAACCTTGTGAGAAAACAAACCTTTTGGGAAAACCAACCTTATGGGGAAACAAACCCTGCGGGAAAACCAACCTTGTGGGAAAACCAACCTTGCGGGAAAGCGAACCTTTTGGGAAAACCAACACAGTGGGAAAACAAACCTTGTGGGAAAACAATCCTTGTGGGAAAACAAACCTTGTGGGGAAACAAACCTTGTGGGGAAACAAACCTTGTGGGAAAACTAACCTTGTGGGAAAACAAACCTTGCGGGAAAACTAACCTTGTGGGAAAACAAACCCTGCGGGAAAACAAACCTTGTGGAAAAACCAACCTTGTGGGGAAACAAACCTTTCTGGAAAACCAACCTTGTGGCAAAACAATCCTTGTGGGAAAACAAGCCTTGTGGGAAAACAAACCTTGTGGGAAAACAAACCTTGTGAGAAAACAAACCTTGTGGGGAAACAAACCTAGTGGGAACACAAACCTTGTGAGAAAATAAACCTTGTGGGAAAACCAACCTTGCGGGAAAGCGAACCTTGCGGGAAAGCAAGCCTCTTGGGAAAACCAACACAGTGGGAAAACAAACCTTGTGAGAAAACAATCCTTGTGGGAAAACAAACCTTGTGGGAAAACCAACCTAGTGGGAAAAACAACCTAGTGGGAAAACAAACCTTGTGAGAAAACAAACCTTGTGGGAAAACCAACCTGATGGGGAAAGCAACCCTGCGGGAAAACCAACCTTGTGGGAAAACCAACCTTGTGGGAAAGCGAACCTTTTGGGAAAACCAACACAGTGGGAAAACAAACCTTGTGGGAAAACAAACCTTGTGGGGAAACAAACCTTGCGGGAAAACTAACCTTGTGGGAAAACAAACCCTGCGGGAAAACCAACCTTGGGGGAAAACCAACCTTGCGGGAAAGCGAACCTTTTGGGAAAACCAACACAGTGGGAAAACAAACCTTGTGGGAAAACCAACCTTGCGGGAAAACCAACCTTGGGGGAAAACAAAGCTTGTGGGAAAACAAACCTTGTGAGAAAACAAACCTTATGGGAAAACCAACCTTATGGGGAAAGCAACCCTGCGGGAAAACCAACCTTGTGGGAAAACCAACCTTGTGGGAAAACGAACCTTGTGGGAAAGCGAACCTTTTGGGAAAACCAACACAGTGGGAAAACAAACCTTGTGGGAAAACCAACCTTGCGGGAAAACCAACCTTGGGGGAAAACAAACCTTGTGGGAAAACAAACCTTGTGGGGAAACAAACCTAGTGGGAAAACAAACCTTGTGAGAAAACAATCCTTGTGGGAAAACAAACCCTGCGGGAAAACCAACCTTGTGGGAAAACCAACCTTGTGGGGAAACAAACCTTTCGGGAAAACCAACCTTGTGGGAAAACAAACATTGTGTTAAATCAGACCTTGTGGGAAAACTATCCTTGCGGGAAAACCAACCTTGTGGGAAAACCAACCTTATGGGAAAACCAACCTTGCGGGAAAACCAACCTTGGGGGAAAACAAACCTTGTGGGTAAACAAACCTTGTGGGAAAACAAACCTTGTGGGAAAACCAACCTAGTGGGAAAACAAACCTTGTGAGAAAACAAACCTTTTGGGAAAACCAACCTTATGGGGAAACAAACCCTGCGGGAAAACCAACCTTGTGGGAAAACCAACCTTGCGGGAAAGCGAACCTTTTGGGAAAACCAACACAGTGGGAAAACAAACCTTGTGGGAAAACAATCCTTGTGGGAAAACAAACCTTGTGGGGAAACAAACCTTGTGGGGAAACAAACCTTGTGGGAAAACTAACCTTGTGGGAAAACAAACCTTGCGGGAAAACTAACCTTGTGGGAAAACAAACCCTGCGGGAAAACAAACCTTGTGGAAAAACCAACCTTGTGGGGAAACAAACCTTTCTGGAAAACCAACCTTGTGGCAAAACAATCCTTGTGGGAAAACAAGCCTTGTGGGAAAACAAACCTTGTGGGAAAACAAACCTTGTGAGAAAACAAACCTTGTGGGGAAACAAACCTAGTGGGAACACAAACCTTGTGAGAAAATAAACCTTGTGGGAAAACCAACCTTGCGGGAAAGCGAACCTTGCGGGAAAGCAAGCCTCTTGGGAAAACCAACACAGTGGGAAAACAAACCTTGTGAGAAAACAATCCTTGTGGGAAAACAAACCTTGTGGGAAAACCAACCTAGTGGGAAAAACAACCTAGTGGGAAAACAAACCTTGTGAGAAAACAAACCTTGTGGGAAAACCAACCTGATGGGGAAAGCAACCCTGCGGGAAAACCAACCTTGTGGGAAAACCAACCTTGTGGGAAAGCGAACCTTTTGGGAAAACCAACACAGTGGGAAAACAAACCTTGTGGGAAAACAAACCTTGTGGGGAAACAAACCTTGCGGGAAAACTAACCTTGTGGGAAAACAAACCCTGCGGGAAAACCAACCTTGGGGGAAAACCAACCTTGCGGGAAAGCGAACCTTTTGGGAAAACCAACACAGTGGGAAAACAAACCTTGTGGGAAAACCAACCTTGCGGGAAAACCAACCTTGGGGGAAAACAAAGCTTGTGGGAAAACAAACCTTGTGGGGAAACAAACCTAGTGGGAAAACAAACCTTGTGAGAAAACAATCCTTGTGGGAAAACAAACCTTGTGGGGAAACAAACCTTGTGGGGAAACAAACCTTGTGGGAAAACTAACCTTGTGGGAAAACAAACCTTGCGGGAAAACTAACCTTGTGGGAAAACAAACCCTGCGGGAAAACCAGCCTTGTGGGAAAACCAACCTTGTGGGGAAACAAACCTTTCGGGAAAACCAATCTTGTGGGAAAACAAACCTTGTGAGAAAACAAACATTGTGGGGAAACAAACCTTGTGGGAAAACCAACCTTGGGGGAAAACAAAGCTTGTGGGAAAACAAACCTTTTCGGAAAACCAACCTAGTGGGAAAAACAACCTAGTGGGAAAACAAACCTTGTGAGAAAACAAACCTTATGGGAAAACCAACCTTATGGGGAAAGCAACCCTGCGGGAAAACCAACCTTGTGGGAAAACCAACCTTGTGGGAAAACGAACCTTGTGGGAAAGCGAACCTTTTGGGAAAACCAACACAGTGGGAAAACAAACCTTGTGGGAAAACCAACCTTGCGGGAAAACCAACCTTGGGGGAAAACAAACCTTGTGGGAAAACAAACCTTGTGGGGAAACAAACCTAGTGGGAAAACAAACCTTGTGAGAAAACAATCCTTGTGGGAAAACAAACCCTGCGGGAAAACCAACCTTGTGGGAAAACTAACCTTGTGGGGAAACAAACCTTTCGGGAAAACCAACCTTGTGGGAAAACAAACATTGTGTTAAATCAGACCTTGTGGGAAAACTATCCTTGCGGGAAAACCAACCTTGTGGGAAAACCAACCTTATGGGAAAACCAACCTTGCGGGAAAACCAACCTTGGGGGAAAACAAACCTTGTGGGTAAACAAACCTTGTGGGAAAACAAACCTTGTGGGAAAACCAACCTAGTGGGAAAACAAACCTTGTGAGAAAACAAACCTTTTGGGAAAACCAACCTTATGGGGAAACAAACCCTGCGGGAAAACCAACCTTGTGGGAAAACCAACCTTGCGGGAAAGCGAACCTTTTGGGAAAACCAACACAGTGGGAAAACAAACCTTGTGGGAAAACAATCCTTGTGGGAAAACAAACCTTGTGGGGAAACAAACCTTGTGGGGAAACAAACCTTGTGGGAAAACTAACCTTGTGGGAAAACAAACCTTGCGGGAAAACTAACCTTGTGGGAAAACAAACCCTGCGGGAAAACAAACCTTGTGGAAAAACCAACCTTGTGGGGAAACAAACCTTTCTGGAAAACCAACCTTGTGGCAAAACAATCCTTGTGGGAAAACAAGCCTTGTGGGAAAACAAACCTTGTGGGAAAACAAACCTTGTGAGAAAACAAACCTTGTGGGGAAACAAACCTAGTGGGAACACAAACCTTGTGAGAAAATAAACCTTGTGGGAAAACCAACCTTGCGGGAAAGCGAACCTTGCGGGAAAGCAAGCCTCTTGGGAAAACCAACACAGTGGGAAAACAAACCTTGTGAGAAAACAATCCTTGTGGGAAAACAAACCTTGTGGGAAAACCAACCTAGTGGGAAAAACAACCTAGTGGGAAAACAAACCTTGTGAGAAAACAAACCTTGTGGGAAAACCAACCTGATGGGGAAAGCAACCCTGCGGGAAAACCAACCTTGTGGGAAAACCAACCTTGTGGGAAAGCGAACCTTTTGGGAAAACCAACACAGTGGGAAAACAAACCTTGTGGGAAAACAAACCTTGTGGGGAAACAAACCTTGCGGGAAAACTAACCTTGTGGGAAAACAAACCCTGCGGGAAAACCAACCTTGGGGGAAAACCAACCTTGCGGGAAAGCGAACCTTTTGGGAAAACCAACACAGTGGGAAAACAAACCTTGTGGGAAAACCAACCTTGCGGGAAAACCAACCTTGGGGGAAAACAAAGCTTGTGGGAAAACAAACCTTGTGAGAAAACAAACCTTATGGGAAAACCAACCTTATGGGGAAAGCAACCCTGCGGGAAAACCAACCTTGTGGGAAAACCAACCTTGTGGGAAAACGAACCTTGTGGGAAAGCGAACCTTTTGGGAAAACCAACACAGTGGGAAAACAAACCTTGTGGGAAAACCAACCTTGCGGGAAAACCAACCTTGGGGGAAAACAAACCTTGTGGGAAAACAAACCTTGTGGGGAAACAAACCTAGTGGGAAAACAAACCTTGTGAGAAAACAATCCTTGTGGGAAAACAAACCCTGCGGGAAAACCAACCTTGTGGGAAAACCAACCTTGTGGGGAAACAAACCTTTCGGGAAAACCAACCTTGTGGGAAAACAAACATTGTGTTAAATCAGACCTTGTGGGAAAACTATCCTTGCGGGAAAACCAACCTTGTGGGAAAACCAACCTTATGGGAAAACCAACCTTGCGGGAAAACCAACCTTGGGGGAAAACAAACCTTGTGGGTAAACAAACCTTGTGGGAAAACAAACCTTGTGGGAAAACCAACCTAGTGGGAAAACAAACCTTGTGAGAAAACAAACCTTTTGGGAAAACCAACCTTATGGGGAAACAAACCCTGCGGGAAAACCAACCTTGTGGGAAAACCAACCTTGCGGGAAAGCGAACCTTTTGGGAAAACCAACACAGTGGGAAAACAAACCTTGTGGGAAAACAATCCTTGTGGGAAAACAAACCTTGTGGGGAAACAAACCTTGTGGGGAAACAAACCTTGTGGGAAAACTAACCTTGTGGGAAAACAAACCTTGCGGGAAAACTAACCTTGTGGGAAAACAAACCCTGCGGGAAAACAAACCTTGTGGAAAAACCAACCTTGTGGGGAAACAAACCTTTCTGGAAAACCAACCTTGTGGCAAAACAATCCTTGTGGGAAAACAAGCCT
This sequence comes from Branchinecta lynchi, assembly GCA_023053575.1. Lineage (NCBI taxonomy): Eukaryota > Metazoa > Arthropoda > Branchiopoda > Anostraca > Branchinectidae > Branchinecta > Branchinecta lynchi. Next base: position 129,309 of record JAKZAP010000091.1, on the reverse strand, counting down.
TGTGGGAAAACAAACCTTGTGGGAAAACAAACCTTGTGAGAAAACAAACCTTGTGGGGAAACAAACCTAGTGGGAACACAAACCTTGTGAGAAAATAAACCTTGTGGGAAAACCAACCTTGCGGGAAAGCGAACCTTGCGGGAAAGCAAGCCTCTTGGGAAAACCAACACAGTGGGAAAACAAACCTTGTGAGAAAACAATCCTTGTGGGAAAACAAACCTTGTGGGAAAACCAACCTAGTGGGAAAAACAACCTAGTGGGAAAACAAACCTTGTGAGAAAACAAACCTTGTGGGAAAACCAACCTGATGGGGAAAGCAACCCTGCGGGAAAACCAACCTTGTGGGAAAACCAACCTTGTGGGAAAGCGAACCTTTTGGGAAAACCAACACAGTGGGAAAACAAACCTTGTGGGAAAACAAACCTTGTGGGGAAACAAACCTTGCGGGAAAACTAACCTTGTGGGAAAACAAACCCTGCGGGAAAACCAACCTTGGGGGAAAACCAACCTTGCGGGAAAGCGAACCTTTTGGGAAAACCAACACAGTGGGAAAACAAACCTTGTGGGAAAACCAACCTTGCGGGAAAACCAACCTTGGGGGAAAACAAAGCTTGTGGGAAAACAAACCTTGTGGGGAAACAAACCTAGTGGGAAAACAAACCTTGTGAGAAAACAATCCTTGTGGGAAAACAAACCTTGTGGGGAAACAAACCTTGCGGGAAAACTAACCTTGTGGGAAAACAAACCCTGCGGGAAAACCAACCTTGTGGGAAAACCAACCTTGTGGGGAAACCAACCTTTCGGGAAAACCAACCTTGTGGAAAAACAAACCTTGTGGGAAAACCAACCTTGCGGGAAAGCGAACCTTTTGGGAAAACCAACAAAGTGGGAAAACAAACCTTGTGGGAAAACCAACCTTGCGGGAAAACCAACCTTGGGGGAAAACAAAGCTTGTGGGAAAACAAACCTTGTGGGAAAGCGAACCTTGCGGGAAAGCGAACCTTTTGGGAAAACCAACACAGTGGGAAAACAAACCTTGTGAGAAAACAATCCTTGTGGGAAAACAAACCTTGTGGGGAAACAAACCTTGTGGGGAAACAAACCTTGTGGGAAAACTAACCTTGTGGGAAAACAAACCTTGCGGGAAAACTAACCTTGTGGGAAAACAAACCCTGCGGGAAAACCAGCCTTGTGGGAAAACCAACCTTGTGGGGAAACAAACCTTTCGGGAAAACCAATCTTGTGGGAAAACAAACCTTGTGAGAAAACAAACATTGTGGGGAAACAAACCTTGTGGGAAAACCAACCTTGGGGGAAAACAAAGCTTGTGGGAAAACAAACCTTTTCGGAAAACCAACCTAGTGGGAAAAACAACCTAGTGGGAAAACAAACCTTGTGAGAAAACAAACCTTGTGGGAAAACCAACCTTATGGGGAAAGCAACCCTGCGGGAAAACCAACCTTGTGGGAAAACCAACCTTGTGGGAAAACGAACCTTGTGGGAAAGCGAACCTTTTGGGAAAACCAACACAGTGGGAAAACAAACCTTGTGGGAAAACCAACCTTGCGGGAAAACCAACCTTGGGGGAAAACAAACCTTGTGGGAAAACAAACCTTGTGGGGAAACAACCCTAGTGGGAAAACAAACCTTGTGAGAAAACAATCCTTGTGGGAAAACAAACCTTGAGGGAAACAAACCTTGCGGGAAAACTAACCTTGTGGGAAAACAAACCCTGCGGGAAAACCAACCTTGTGGGAAAACCAACCTTGTGGGGAAACAAACCTTGCGGGAAAACCAACACAGTGGGAAAACAAACCTTGTGGGAAAACCAACCTTGCGGGAAAACCAACCTTGGGGGAAAACAAACCTTGTGGGAAAACAAACCTTGCGGGAAAGCGAACCTGTTGGGAAAACCAACACAGTGGGAAAACAAACCTTGTGAGAAAACAATCCTTGTGGGAAAACAAACCTTGTGGGGAAACAAACCTTGTGGGGAAACAAACCTTGTGGGAAAACTAACCTTGTGGGAAAACAAACCTTGTGGGGAAACAAACCTTGTGGGGAAACAAACCTTGTGGGAAATCAAACCTTGTGAGAAAACAATCCTTGTGGGAAAACAAACCTTGTGGGGAAACAAACCTTGTGGGGAAACAAACCTTGTGGGGAAACAAACCTTGTGGGGAAACAAACCTTGTGGGGAAACAAACCTTGTGGGGAAACAAACCTTGCGGGAAAACTAACCTTGTGGGAAAACAAACCCTGCGGGAAAACCAACCTTGGGGGAAAACAAACCTTGCGGGAAAACTAACCTTGTGGGAAAACAAACCCTGCGGGAAAACCAGCCTTGTGGGAAAACCAACCTTGTGGGGAAACAAACCTTTCGGGAAAACCAATCTTGTGGGAAAACAAACCTTGTGAGAAAACAAACATTGTGGGGAAATAAACCTTGTGGGAAAACCAACCTTGGGGGAAAACAAAGCTTGTGGGAAAACAAACCTTTTCGGAAAACCAACCTAGTGGGAAAAACAACCTAGTGGGAAAACAAACCTTGTGAGAAAACAAACCTTGTGGGAAAACCAACCTTATGGGGAAAGCAACCCTGCGGGATAACCAACCTTGTGGGAAAACCAACCTTGTGGGAAAACGAACCTTGTGGGAAAGCGAACCTTTTGGGAAAACCAACACAGTGGGAAAACAAACCTTGTGGGAAAACCAACCTTGCGGGAAAACCAACCTTGGGGGAAAACAAACCTTGTGGGAAAACAAACCTTGTGGGGAAACAAACCTAGTGGGAAAACAAACCTTGTGAGAAAACAATCCTTGTGGGAAAACAAACCTTGAGGGAAACAAACCTTGCGGGAAAACTAACCTTGTGGGAAAACAAACCCTGCGGGAAAACCAACCTTGTGGGAAAACCAACCTTGTGGGGAAACAAACCTTGCGGGAAAACCAACACAGTGGGAAAACAAACCTTGTGGGAAAACCAACCTTGCGGGAAAACCAACCTTGGGGGAAAACAAACCTTGTGGGAAAACAAACCTTGCGGGAAAGCGAACCTCTTGGGAAAACCAACACAGTGGGAAAACAAACCTTGTGAGAAAACAATCCTTGTGGGAAAACAAACCTTGTGGGGAAACAAACCTTGTGGGGAAACAAACCTTGTGGGAAAACTAGCCTTGTGGGAAAACAAACCTTGTGGGGAAACAAACCTTGTGGGGAAACAAACCTTGTGGGAAATCAAACCTTGTGAGAAAACAATCCTTGTGGGAAAACAAACCTTGTGGGGAAACAAACCTTGTGGGGAAACAAACCTTGTGGGGAAACAAATCTTGTGGGGAAACAAACCTTGTGGGGAAACAAACCTTGTGGGGAAACAAACCTTGTGGGGAAACAAACCTTGCGGGAAAACTAACCGTGTGGGAAAACAAACCCTGCGGGAAAACCAACCTTGGGGGAAAACAAAGCTTGTGGGAAAACAAACCTTGTGGGAAAACCTACCTAGTGGGAAAAACAACCTATTGGGAAAACAAACCTTGTGAGAAAACAAACCTTGTGGGAAAACCAACCTCATGGGGAAAGCAACCCTGCGGGAAAATCAACCTTGTGGAAAAACCAACCTTGTGGGAAAACCAACCTTGTGGGAAAGCGAACCTTTTGGGAAAACCAACACAGTGGGAAAACAAACCTTGTGGGAAAACAAACCTTGTGGGGAAACAAACCTTGCGGGAAAACTAACCTTGTGGGAAAACAAACCCTGCGGGAAAACCAACCTTGTGGGAAAACCAACCTTGTGGGGAAACAAACCTTTCGGGAAAACCAACCTTGTGGGAAAACAAACCTTGCGGGAAAACTAACCTTGTGGGAAAACAAACCCTGCGGGAAAACCAACCTTGTGGGAAAACCAACCTTGTGGGGAAACAAACCTTTCGGGAAAACCAACCTTGTGGGAAAACAAACATTGTGTTAAATCAGACCTTGTGGGAAAACTAACCTTGCGGGAAAACCAACCTTGTGGGAAAACCAACCTTATGGGAAAACCAACCTTGCGGGAAAACCAACCTTAGGGGAAAACAAACCTTGTGGGTAAAAAAACCTTGTGGGAAAACAAACCTTGTGGGAAAACCAACCTAGTGGGAAAACAAACCTTGTGAGAAAACAAACCTTTTGGGAAAACCAACCTTATGGGGAAACAAACCCTGCGGGAAAACCAACCTTGTGGGAAAACCAACCTTGCGGGAAAGCGAACCTTTTGGGAAAACCAACACAGTGGGAAAACAAACCTTGTGGGAAAACAATCCTTGTGTGAAAACAAACCTTGTGGGGAAACAAACCTTGTGGGGAAACAAACCTTGTGGGAAAACTAACCTTGTGGGAAAACAAACCTTGCGGGAAAACTAACCTTGTGGGAAAACAAACCCTGCGGGAAAACAAACGTTGTGGGAAAACCAACCTTGTGGGGAAACAAACCTTTCTGGAAAACCAACCTTGTGGCAAAACAAACCTTGTGGGAAAACAAGCCTTGTGGGAAAACAAACCTTGTGGGAAAACAAACCTTGTGAGAAAACAAACCTTGTGGGGAAACAAACCTAGTGGGAACACAAACCTTGTGAGAAAACAAACCTTGTGGGAAAACTAACCTTGCGGGAAAGCGAACCTTGCGGGAAAGCGAACCTCTTGGGAAAACCAACACAGTGGGAAAACAAACCTAGTGAGAAAACAATTCTTGTGGGAAAACAAACCTTGTGGGGAAACAAACCTTGTGGGGAAACAAACCTTGTGGGAAAACTAACCTGGTGGGAAAACAAACCTTGCGGGAAAACTAACCTTGTGGGAAAACAAACCCTGCGGGAAAACCAGTCTTTTGGGAAAACCAACCTTGTGGGGAAACAAACCTTTCGGGAAAACCAACCTTGTGGGAAAACAAACCTTGTGAGAAAACAAACATTGTGGGGAAACAAACCTTGTGGGAAAACCAGCCTTGCGGGAAAGCGAACCTTTTGGGAAAACCAACCTTATGGGGAAAGCAACCCTGCGGGAAAACCAACCTTGTGGGAAAACCAACCTTGTGGGAAAACCAACCTTTTGGGAAAGCGAACCTTTTGGGAAAACCAACACAGTGGGAAAACAAACCTTGTGGGAAAACAAACCTTGTGGGGAAACAAACCTTGCGGGAAAACTAACCTTGTGGGAAAACAAACCCTGCAGGATAACCAACCTTATGGGAAAACCAACCTTGTGGGGAAACAAACCTTTCGGGAAAACCAACCTTGTGGGAAAACAAACCTTGTGGGAAAACAAACCTTGTGGGGAAACAAACCTTGTGGGAAAACCAACCTTGCGGGAAAGCGAACCTTTTGGGAAAACCAACACAGTGGGAAAACAAACCTTGTGGGTAAACCAACCTTGCGGGAAAACCAACCTTGGGGGAAAACAAAGCTTGTGGGAAAACAAACCTTGTGGGAAAACCAACCTAGTGGGAAAAACAACCTTGGGGGAAAACAAACCTTGTGGGTAAAAAAACCTTGTGGGAAAACAAACCTTGTGGGAAAACCAACCTAGTGGGAAAACAAACCTTGTGAGAAAACAAACCTTTTGGGAAAACCAACCTTATGGGGAAACAAACCCTGCGGGAAAACCAACCTTGTGGGAAAACCAACCTTGCGGGAAAGCGAACCTTTTGGGAAAACCAACACAGTGGGAAAACAAACCTTGTGGGAAAACAATCCTTGTGTGAAAACAAACCTTGTGGGGAAACAAACCTTGTGGGGAAACAAACCTTGTGGGAAAACTAACCTTGTGGGAAAACAAACCTTGCGGGAAAACTAACCTTGTGGGAAAACAAACCCTGCGGGAAAACAAACGTTGTGGGAAAACCAACCTTGTGGGGAAACAAACCTTTCTGGAAAACCAACCTTGTGGCAAAACAAACCTTGTGGGAAAACAAGCCTTGTGGGAAAACAAACCTTGTGGGAAAACAAACCTTGTGAGAAAACAAACCTTGTGGGGAAACAAACCTAGTGGGAACACAAACCTTGTGAGAAAACAAACCTTGTGGGAAAACTAACCTTGCGGGAAAGCGAACCTTGCGGGAAAGCGAACCTCTTGGGAAAACCAACACAGTGGGAAAACAAACCTAGTGAGAAAACAATTCTTGTGGGAAAACAAACCTTGTGGGGAAACAAACCTTGTGGGGAAACAAACCTTGTGGGAAAACTAACCTGGTGGGAAAACAAACCTTGCGGGAAAACTAACCTTGTGGGAAAACAAACCCTGCGGGAAAACCAGTCTTTTGGGAAAACCAACCTTGTGGGGAAACAAACCTTTCGGGAAAACCAACCTTGTGGGAAAACAAACCTTGTGAGAAAACAAACATTGTGGGGAAACAAACCTTGTGGGAAAACCAGCCTTGCGGGAAAGCGAACCTTTTGGGAAAACCAACCTTATGGGGAAAGCAACCCTGCGGGAAAACCAACCTTGTGGGAAAACCAACCTTGTGGGAAAACCAACCTTTTGGGAAAGCGAACCTTTTGGGAAAACCAACACAGTGGGAAAACAAACCTTGTGGGAAAACAAACCTTGTGGGGAAACAAACCTTGCGGGAAAACTAACCTTGTGGGAAAACAAACCCTGCAGGATAACCAACCTTATGGGAAAACCAACCTTGTGGGGAAACAAACCTTTCGGGAAAACCAACCTTGTGGGAAAACAAACCTTGTGGGAAAACAAACCTTGTGGGGAAACAAACCTTGTGGGAAAACCAACCTTGCGGGAAAGCGAACCTTTTGGGAAAACCAACACAGTGGGAAAACAAACCTTGTGGGTAAACCAACCTTGCGGGAAAACCAACCTTGGGGGAAAACAAAGCTTGTGGGAAAACAAACCTTGTGGGAAAACCAACCTAGTGGGAAAAACAACCTTGGGGGAAAACAAAGCTTGTGGGAAAACAAACCTTGTGGGAAAACCAACCTAGTGGGAAAAACAACCTAGTGGGAAAACAAACATTGTGAGAAAACAAACCTTGTGGGAAAACCAACCTGATGGGGAAAGCAACCCTGCGGGAAAACCAACCTTGTGGGAAAACCAACCTTGTGGGAAAACCAACCTTGTGGGAAAGCGAACCTTTTGGGAAAACCAACACAATGGGAAAACAAACCTTGTGGGAAAACAAACCTTGTGGGGAAACAAACCTTGCGGGAAAACTAACCTTGTGGGAAAACAAACCCTGCGGGAAAACCAACCTTGGGGAAAACCAACCTTGCGGGAAAGCGAACCTTTTGGGAAAACCAACACAGTGGGAAAACAAACCTTGTGGGAAAACCAACCTTGCGGGAAAACCAACCTTTGGGGGAAAACAAACCTTGTGGGGAAACAAATCTAGTGGGAAAACAAACCTTGTGAGAAAACAATCCTTGTGGGAAAACAAACCTTGTGGGGAAACAAACCTTGCGGGAAAACTAACCTTGTGGGAAAACAAACCCTGCGGGAAAACCAACCTTGTGGGAAAACCAACCTTGTGGGGAAACAAACCTTTCGGGAAAACCAACCTTGTGGAAAAACAAACCTTGTGGGAAAACAAACCTTGTGGGGAAACAAACCTTGTGGGAAAACCAACCTTGCGGGAAAGCGAACCTTTTGGGAAAACCAACAAAGTGGGAAAACAAACCTTGTGGGAAAACCAACCTTGCGGGAAAACCAAATTTGGGGGAAAACAAAGCTTGTGGGAAAACAAACCTTGTGGGAAAGCGAACCTTGCGGGAAAGCGAACCTTTTGGGAAAATCAACACAGTGGGAAAACAAACCTTGTGAGAAAACAATCCTTGTGGGAAAACAAACCTTGTGGGGAAACAAACCTTGTGGGGAAACAAACCTTGTGGGAAAACTAACCTTGTGGGAAAACAAACCTTGCGGGAAAACTAACCTTGTGGGAAAACAAACCCTGCGGGAAAACCAGCCTTGTGGGAAAACCAACCTTGTGGGGAAACAAACCTTTCGGGAAAACCAACCTTGTGGGAAAACAAACCTTGTGAGAAAATAAAAATTGTGGGGAAACAAACCTTGTGGGAAAACCAACCTTGGGGGAAAACAAAGCTTGTGGGAAAACAAACCTTTTCGGAAAACCAACCTAGTGGGAAAAACAACCTAGTGGGAAAACAAACCTTGTGAGAAAAAACCTTGTGGGAAAACCAACCTTATGGGGAAAGCAACCCTGCGGGAAAACCAACCTTGTGGGAAAACCAACCTTGTGGGAAAACCATCCTTGTGGGAAAGCGAACCTTTTGGGAAAACCAACACAGTGGGAAAACAAACCTTGTGGGAAAACCAACCTTGCGGGAAAACCAACCTTGGGGGAAAACAAACCTTGTGGGAAAACAAACCTTGTGGGGAAACAAACCTAGTGGGAAAACAAACCTTGTGAGAAAACAATCCTTGTGGGAAAACAAACCTTGTGGGGAAACAAACCTTGCGGGAAAACTAACCTTGTGGGAAAACCAACACAGTGGGAAAACAAACCTTGTGGGAAAACAATCCTTGTGTGAAAACAAACCTTGTGGGGAAACAAACCTTGTGGGGAAACAAACCTTGTGGGAAAACTAACCTTGTGGGAAAACAAACCTTGCGGGAAAACTAACCTTGTGGGAAAACAAACCCTGCGGGAAAACAAACGTTGTGGGAAAACCAACCTTGTGGGGAAACAAACCTTTCTGGAAAACCAACCTTGTGGCAAAACAAACCTTGTGGGAAAACAAGCCTTGTGGGAAAACAAACCTTGTGGGAAAACAAACCTTGTGAGAAAACAAACCTTGTGGGGAAACAAACCTAGTGGGAACACAAACCTTGTGAGAAAACAAACCTTGTGGGAAAACTAACCTTGCGGGAAAGCGAACCTTGCGGGAAAGCGAACCTCTTGGGAAAACCAACACAGTGGGAAAACAAACCTAGTGAGAAAACAATTCTTGTGGGAAAACAAACCTTGTGGGGAAACAAACCTTGTGGGGAAACAAACCTTGTGGGAAAACTAACCTGGTGGGAAAACAAACCTTGCGGGAAAACTAACCTTGTGGGAAAACAAACCCTGCGGGAAAACCAGTCTTTTGGGAAAACCAACCTTGTGGGGAAACAAACCTTTCGGGAAAACCAACCTTGTGGGAAAACAAACCTTGTGAGAAAACAAACATTGTGGGGAAACAAACCTTGTGGGAAAACCAGCCTTGCGGGAAAGCGAACCTTTTGGGAAAACCAACCTTATGGGGAAAGCAACCCTGCGGGAAAACCAACCTTGTGGGAAAACCAACCTTGTGGGAAAACCAACCTTTTGGGAAAGCGAACCTTTTGGGAAAACCAACACAGTGGGAAAACAAACCTTGTGGGAAAACAAACCTTGTGGGGAAACAAACCTTGCGGGAAAACTAACCTTGTGGGAAAACAAACCCTGCAGGATAACCAACCTTGTGGGAAAACCAACCTTGTGGGGAAACAAACCTTTCGGGAAAACCAACCTTGTGGGAAAACAAACCTTGTGGGAAAACAAACCTTGTGGGGAAACAAACCTTGTGGGAAAACCAACCTTGCGGGAAAGCGAACCTTTTGGGAAAACCAACACAGTGGGAAAACAAACCTTGTGGGTAAACCAACCTTGCGGGAAAACCAACCTTGGGGGAAAACAAAGCTTGTGGGAAAACAAACCTTGTGGGAAAACCAACCTAGTGGGAAAAACAACCTTGGGGGAAAACAAAGCTTGTGGGAAAACAAACCTTGTGGGAAAACCAACCTAGTGGGAAAAACAACCTAGTGGGAAAACAAACATTGTGAGAAAACAAACCTTGTGGGAAAACCAACCTGATGGGGAAAGCAACCCTGCGGGAAAACCAACCTTGTGGGAAAACCAACCTTGTGGGAAAACCAACCTTGTGGGAAAGCGAACCTTTTGGGAAAACCAACACAATGGGAAAACAAACCTTGTGGGAAAACAAACCTTGTGGGGAAACAAACCTTGCGGGAAAACTAACCTTGTGGGAAAACAAACCCTGCGGGAAAACCAACCTTGGGGAAAACCAACCTTGCGGGAAAGCGAACCTTTTGGGAAAACCAACACAGTGGGAAAACAAACCTTGTGGGAAAACCAACCTTGCGGGAAAACCAACCTTTGGGGGAAAACAAACCTTGTGGGGAAACAAATCTAGTGGGAAAACAAACCTTGTGAGAAAACAATCCTTGTGGGAAAACAAACCTTGTGGGGAAACAAACCTTGCGGGAAAACTAACCTTGTGGGAAAACAAACCCTGCGGGAAAACCAACCTTGTGGGAAAACCAACCTTGTGGGGAAACAAACCTTTCGGGAAAACCAACCTTGTGGAAAAACAAACCTTGTGGGAAAACAAACCTTGTGGGGAAATAAACCTTGTGGGAAAACCAACCTTGCGGGAAAGCGAACCTTTTGGGAAAACCAACAAAGTGGGAAAACAAACCTTGTGGGAAAACCAACCTTGCGGGAAAACCAAATTTGGGGGAAAACAAAGCTTGTGGGAAAACAAACCTTGTGGGAAAGCGAACCTTGCGGGAAAGCGAACCTTTTGGGAAAATCAACACAGTGGGAAAACAAACCTTGTGAGAAAACAATCCTTGTGGGAAAACAAACCTTGTGGGGAAACAAACCTTGTGGGGAAACAAACCTTGTGGGAAAACTAACCTTGTGGGAAAACAAACCTTGCGGGAAAACTAACCTTGTGGGAAAACAAACCCTGCGGGAAAACCAGCCTTGTGGGAAAACCAACCTTGTGGGGAAACAAACCTTTCGGGAAAACCAACCTTGTGGGAAAACAAACCTTGTGAGAAAATAAAAATTGTGGGGAAACAAACCTTGTGGGAAAACCAACCTTGGGGGAAAACAAAGCTTGTGGGAAAACAAACCTTTTCGGAAAACCAACCTAGTGGGAAAAACAACCTAGTGGGAAAACAAACCTTGTGAGAAAAAACCTTGTGGGAAAACCAACCTTATGGGGAAAGCAACCCTGCGGGAAAACCAACCTTGTGGGAAAACCAACCTTGTGGGAAAACCATCCTTGTGGGAAAGCGAACCTTTTGGGAAAACCAACACAGTGGGAAAACAAACCTTGTGGGAAAACCAACCTTGCGGGAAAACCAACCTTGGGGGAAAACAAACCTTGTGGGAAAACAAACCTTGTGGGGAAACAAACCTAGTGGGAAAACAAACCTTGTGAGAAAACAATCCTTGTGGGAAAACAAACCTTGTGGGGAAACAAACCTTGCGGGAAAACTAACCTTGTGGGAAAAAAAACCCTGCGGGAAAACCAACCTTGTGGGAAAACCAACCTTGCGGGGAAACAAACCTTTCGGGAAAACCAACCTTGTGGGAAAACAAACCTTGTGGGAAAACAAACCTTGTGGGGAAACAAACCTTGTGGGAAAACCAACCTTGCGGGAAAGCGAACCTTTTGGGAAAACCAACAAAGTGGGAAAACAAACCTTGTGGGAAAACCAACCTTGCGGGAAAACCAACCTTGGGGGAAAACAAAGCTTGTGGGAAAACAAACCTTGTGGGAAGACCAACCTAGTGGGAAACACAACCTAGTGGGAAAACAAACCTTATGGGGAAAGCAACCCTGCGGGAAAACCAACCTTGTGGGAAAACCAACCTTGTGGGAAAGCGAACCTTTTGGGAAAACCAACACAGTGGGAAAACAAACCTTGTGGGAAAACCAACCTTGCGGGAAAACCAACCTTGGGGGAAAACAAACCTTGTGGGAAAACAAACCTTGTGGGGAAACAAACCTTGTGGGGAAACAAACCTTGTGGGAAAACTAACCTTGTGGGAAAACAAACCTTGTGGGAAAACCAACCTTGTGGGAAAGCGAACCTTTTGGGAAAACCAACACAGTGGGAAAACAAACCTTGTGGGAAAACAAACCTTGTGGGGAAACAAACCTTGCGGGAAAACTAACCTTGTGGGAAAACAAACCCTGCGGGAAAACCAACCTTGTGGAAAAACCAACCTTGTGGGGAAACAAACCTTTCGGGAAAACCAACCTTGTGGGAAAACAAACCTTGTGGGAAAACAAACCTTGTGGGGAAACAAACCTTAATGGAAAACTAACCTTGTGGGAAAACAAACCCTGCGGGAAAACCAACCTTGTGGGAAAACCAACCTTGTGGGGAAACAAACCTTTCGGAAAAACCAACCTTGTGGAAAAACAAACCTTGTGGGAAAACAAACCTTGTGGGGAAACAAACCTTGTGGGAAAACCAACCTTGCGGGAAAGCGAACCTTTTGGGAAAGAGAACCTTTTGGGAAAACCAACACAGTGGAAAAACAAACCTTTTGGGTAAACCAACCTTGCGGGAAAACCAACCTTGGGGGAAAACAAAGCTTGTGGGAAAACAAACCTTTTCGGAAAACCAACCTAGTGGGAAAAACAACCTAGTGGGAAAACAAACCTTGTGAGAAAACAAACCTAGTGGGAAAACCAACCTTATGGGGAAAGCAACCCTGCGGGAAAACCAACCTTGTGGGAAAACCAACCTTGTGGGAAAACTAACCTTGTGGGAAAACAAACCCTGCGGGAAAACCAACCTTGTGGGAAAACCAACCTTGTGGAAACAAACCTTGTGGGAAAACTAACCTTGTGGGAAAACAAACCTTGCGGGAAAACTAACCTTGTGGGAAAACAAACCCTGCAGGAAAACCAACCTTGTGGGAAAACCAACCTTGTGGGGAAACAAACCTTTCGGGAAAACCAACCTTGTGGGAAAACAAACCTTGTGGGAAAACAAACCTTGTGGGAAAACAAACCTCATGGGGAAAGCAACCTTGCGGGAAAACCAACCTTGTGGGAAAACGAACCTTGTGGGAAAACAAACCTTGTGGGAAAACAAACATTGTGGGAAAACAAACCTTATGGGAAAACAAACCTTGTGGGGAAACAAACCTTGTGGGAAAACCAACCTTGCGGGAAATCGAACCTTTTGGGAAAACCAAAACAGTGGGAAAACAAACCTTGTGGGAAAACCAACCTTGCGGGAAAACCAACCTTGGGTGAAAAAAAAGCTTGTGGGAAAACAAACCTTGTGGGAAAACCAACCTAGTGGGAAAAACAACCTAGTGGGAAAACAAACCTTGTGAGGAAACCAACCTTGTGGGGAAACAAACCTAGTGGGAACACAAACCTTGTGGGAAAACCAACCTTGCGGGAAAACCAACCTTGGGTGAAAAAAAAGCTTGTGGGAAAACAAACCTTGTCGGAAAACCAACCTAGTGGGAAAAACAACCTAGTGGGAAAACAAACCTTGTGAGAAAACAAACCTTGTGGGAAAACCAACCTGATGGGGAAAGCAACCCTGCGGGAAAACCAACCTTGTGGGAAAACCAACCTTGTGGGAAAACCAACCTTGTGGGAAAGCGAACCTTTTGGGAAAACCAACACAGTGGGAAAACAAACCTTGTGGGAAAACAAACCTTGTGGGGAAACAAACCTTGCGGGAAAACTAACCTTGTGGGAAAACAAACCCTGCGGGAAAACCAACCTTGGGGGAAAACCAACCTTGCGGGAAAGCGAACCTTTTGGGAAAACCAACACAGTGGGAAAACAAACCTTGTGGGAAAACCAACCTTGCGGGAAAACCAACCTTTGGGGGAAAACAAACCTTGTGGGGAAACAAACCTTGTGGGGAAACAAACCTTGTGGGAAAACCAACCTTGCGGGAAAGCGAACCTTTTGGGAAAACCAACAAAGTGGGAAAACAAACCTTGTGGGAAAACCAACCTTGCGGGAAAACCAACCTTGGGGGAAAACAAAGCTTGTGGGAAAACAAACCTTGTGGGAAAGCGAACCTTGCGGGAAAGCGAACCTTTTGGGAAAATCAACACAGTGGGAAAACAAACCTTGTGAGAAAACAATCCTTGTGGGAAAACAAACCTTGTGGGGAAACAAACCTTGTGGGGAAACAAAACTTGTGGGAAAACTAACCTTGTGGGAAAACAAACCTTGCGGGAAAACTAACCTTGTGGGAAAACAAACCCTGCGGGAAAACCAGCCTTGTGGGAAAACCAACCTTGTGGGGAAACAAACCTTTCGGGAAAACCAACCTTGTGGGAAAACAAACCTTGTGAGAAAATAAAAATTGTGGGGAAACAAACCTTGTGGGAAAACCAACCTTGGGGGAAAACAAAGCTTGTGGGAAAACAAACCTTTTCGGAAAACCAACCTAGTGGGAAAAACAACCTAGTGGGAAAACAAACCTTGTGAGAAAACAAACCTTGTGGGAAAACCAACCTTATGGGGAAAGCAACCCTGCGGGAAAACCAACCTTGTGGGAAAACCAACCTTGTGGGAAAACGAACCTTGTGGGAAAGCGAACCTTTTGGGAAAACCAACACAGTGGGAAAACAAACCTTGTGGGAAAACCAACCTTGCGGGAAAACCAACCTTGGGGGAAAACAAACCTTGTGGGAAAACAAACCTTGTGGGGAAACAAACCTAGTGGGAAAACAAACCTTGTGAGAAAACAATCCTTGTGGGAAAACAAACCTTGTGGGGAAACAAACCTTGCGGGAAAACTAACCTTGTGGGAAAACAAACCCTGCGGGAAAACCAACCTTGTGGGAAAACCAACCTTGCGGGGAAACAAACCTTTCGGGAAAACCAACCTTGTGGGAAAACAAACCTTGTGGGAAAACAAACCTTGTGGGGAAACAAACCTCGTGGGAAAACCAACCTTGCGGGAAAGCGAACCTTTTGGGAAAACCAACAAAGTGGGAAAACAAACCTTGTGGGAAAACCAACCTTGCGGGAAAACCAACCTTGGGGGAAAACAAAGCTTGTGGGAAAACAAACCTTGTGGGAAGACCAACCTAGTGGGAAACACAACCTAGTGGGAAAACAAACCTTATGGGGAAAGCAACCCTGCGGGAAAACCAACCTTGTGGGAAAACAAACCTTGCGGGAAAACTAACCTTGTGGGAAAACAAACCTTATGGGGAAAGCAACCCTGCGGGAAAACTAACCTTGTGGGAAAACAAACCTTGCGGGAAAACTAACCTTGTGGGAAAACAAACCCTGCGGGAAAACCAGCCTTGTGGGAAAACCAACCTTGTGGGGAAACAAACCTTTCGGGAAAACCAACCTTGTGGGAAAACAAACCTTGTGAGAAAATAAAAATTGTGGGGAAACAAACCTTGTGGGAAAACCAACCTTGGGGGAAAACAAAGCTTGTGGGAAAACAAACCTTTTCGGAAAACCAACCTAGTGGGAAAAACAACCTAGTGGGAAAACAAACCTTGTGAGAAAACAAACCTTGTGGGAAAACCAACCTTATGGGGAAAGCAACCCTGCGGGAAAACCAACCTTGTGGGAAAACCAACCTTGTGGGAAAACGAACCTTGTGGGAAAGCGAACCTTTTGGGAAAACCAACACAGTGGGAAAACAAACCTTGTGGGAAAACCAACCTTGCGGGAAAACCAACCTTGGGGGAAAACAAACCTTGTGGGAAAACAAACCTTGTGGGGAAACAAACCTAGTGGGAAAACAAACCTTGTGAGAAAACAATCCTTGTGGGAAAACAAACCTTGTGGGGAAACAAACCTTGCGGGAAAACTAACCTTGTGGGAAAACAAACCCTGCGGGAAAACCAACCTTGTGGGAAAACCAACCTTGCAGGGAAACAAACCTTTCGGGAAAACCAACCTTGTGGGAAAACAAACCTTGTGGGAAAACAAACCTTGTGGGGAAACAAACCTCGTGGGAAAACCAACCTTGCGGGAAAGCGAACCTTTTGGGAAAACCAACAAAGTGGGAAAACAAACCTTGTGGGAAAACCAACCTTGCGGGAAAACCAACCTTGGGGGAAAACAAAGCTTGTGGGAAAACAAACCTTGTGGGAAGACCAACCTAGTGGGAAACACAACCTAGTGGGAAAACAAACCTTATGGGGAAAGCAACCCTGCGGGAAAACCAACCTTGTGGGAAAACCAACCTTGTGGGAAAGCGAACCTTTTGGGAAAACCAACACAGTGGGAAAACAAACCTTGTGGGAAAACCAACCTTGCGGGAAAACCAACCTTGGGGGAAAACAAACCTTGTGGGAAAACAAACCTTGTGGGGAAACAAACCTTGTGGGGAAACAAACCTTGTGGGAAAACTAACCTTGTGGGAAAACAAAACCTTGTGGGAAAACCAACCTTGTGGGAAAGCGAACCTTTTGGGAAAACCAACACAGTGGGAAAACAAACCTTGTGGGAAAACAAACCTTGTGGGGAAACAAACCTTGCGGGAAAACTAACCTTGTGGGAAAACAAACCCTGCGGGAAAACCAACCTTGTGGGAAAACCAACCTTGTGGGGAAACAAACCTTTCGGGAAAACCAACCTTGTGGGAAAACAAACCTTGTGGGAAAACAAACCTTGTGGGGAAACAAACCTTAAGGGAAAACTAACCTTGTGGGAAAACAAACCCTGCGGGAAAACCAACCTTGTGGGAAAACCAACCTTGTGGGGAAACAAACCTTTCGGAAAAACCAACCTTGTGGAAAAACAAACCTTGTGGGAAAACAAACCTTGTGGGGAAAAAAACCTTGTGGGAAAACCAACCTTGCGGGAAAGCGAACCTTTTGGGAAAGAGAACCTTTTGGGAAAACCAACACAGTGGGAAAACAAACCTTTTGGGTAAACCAACCTTGCGGGAAAACCAACCTTGGGGGAAAACAAAGCTTGTGGGAAAACAAACCTTTTCGGAAAACCAACCTAGTGGGAAAAACAACCTAGTGGGAAAACAAACCTTGTGAGAAAACAAACCTAGTGGGAAAACCAACCTTATTTGGAAAGCAACCCTGCGGGAAAACCAACCTTGTGGGAAAACCAACCTTGTGGGAAAACTAACCTTGTGGGAAAACAAACCCTGCGGGAAAACCAACCTTGTGGGAAAACCAACCTTGTGGAAACAAACCTTGTGGGAAAACTAACCTTGTGGGAAAACAAACCTTGCGGGAAAACTAACCTTGTGGGAAAACAAACCCTGCGGGAAAACCAACCTTGTGGGAAAACCAACCTTGTGGGGAAACAAACCTTTCGGGAAAACCAACCTTGTGGGAAAACAAACCTTGTGGGAAAACAAACCTTGTGGGAAAACAAACCTTATGGGGAAAGCAACCTTGCGGGAAAACCAACCTTGTGGGAAAACGAACCTTGTGGGAAAACAAACCTTGTGGGAAAACAAACATTGTGGGAAAACAAACCTTATGGGAAAACAAACCTTGTGGGGAAACAAACCTTGTGGGAAAACCAACCTTGCGGGAAATCGAACCTTTTGGGAAAACCAAAACAGTGGGAAAACAAACCTTGTGGGAAAACCAACCTTGCGGGAAAACCAACCTTGGGTGAAAAAAAAGCTTGTGGGAAAACAAACCTTGTGGGAAAACCAACCTAGTGGGAAAAACAACCTAGTGGGAAAACAAACCTTGTGAGGAAACCAACCTTGTGGGGAAACAAACCTAGTGGGAACACAAACCTTGTGAGAAAACAAACCTTGTGGGAAAACCAACCTTGCGGGAAAGCGAACCTTGCGGGAAAGCGAACATCTTGGGAAAACCAACACAGTGGGAAAACAAACCTTGTGAGAAAACAATCCTTGTGAGAAAACAAACCTTGTGGGGAAACAAACCTTGTGGGGAAACAAACCTTGTGGAAAAACTAACCTTGTGGGAAAACAAACCTTGCGGGAAAACTAACCTTGTGGGAAAACAAACCCTGCGGGAAAACCAGCCTTGTGGGAAAACCAACCTTGTGGGGAAACAAACCTTTCGGGAAAACCAACCTTGTGGGAAAACAAACCTTGTGAGAAAACAAACATTGTGGGGAAACAAACCTTGTGGGAAAACCAGCCTTGCGGGAAAGCGAACCTTTTGGGAAAACCAACCTTATGGGGAAAGCAACCCTGCGGGAAAACCAACCTTGTGGGAAAACCAACCTTTTGGGAAAGCGAACCTTTTGGGAAAACCAACACAGTGGGAAAACAAACCTTGTGGGAAAACAAACCTTGTGGGGAAACAAACCTTGCGGGAAAACTAACCTTGTGGGAAAACAAACCCTGCGGGAAAACCAACCTTGTGGGAAAACCAACCTTGTGGGGAAGCAAACCTTTCGGGAAAACCAACCTTGTGGGAAAACAAACCTTGTGGGAAAACAAACCTTGTGGGGAAACAAACCTTGTGGGAAAACCAACCTTGCGGGAAAGCGAACCTTTTGGGAAAACCAACACAGTGGGAAAACAAACCTTGTGGGAAAACCAACCTTATGGGGAAAGCAACCCTGCGGGACAAACAACCTAGTGGGAAAACAAACCTTGTGAGAAAACAAACCTTGTGGGAAAACCAACCTTATGGGGAAAGCAACCCTGCGGGAAAACCAACCTTGTGGGAAAACCAACCTTGTGGGAAAACCAACTTTGTGGGAAAGCGAACCTTTTGGGAAAACCAACACAGTGGGAAAACAAACCTTGTGGGAAAACAAACCTTGTGGGGAAACAAACCTTGCGGGAAAACTAACCTTGTGGGAAAACAAACCCTGCGGGAAAACCAACCTTGGGGGAAAACCAACCTTGCGGGAAAGCGAACCTTTTGGGAAAACCAACACAGTGGGAAAACAAACCTTGTGAGAAAACAATCCTTGTGGGAAAACAAACCTTGTGGGGTTTGTTTTGAAAACCAACCACAAGGTTGGTTTTCCCGCAGGGCTGCTTTCCTCATAAGGTTGGTTTTCCCACAAGGTTTGTTTTCTCACAAGGTTTGTTTTCCCACTAGGTTGTTTTTCCCACTAGGTTGGTTTTCCCACAAGGTTTTCCCACAAGGGAAACAAACCTTGCGGGAAAACTAACCTTGTGGGAAAACAAACCCTGCGGGAAAACCAACCTTGTGGGAAAACCAACCTTGTGGGGAAACAAACCTTGCGGGAAAACCAACACAGTGGGAAAAAAAACCTTGTGGGAAAACCAACCTTGCGGGAAAACCAACCTTGGGGGAAAACAAACCTTGTGGGAAAACAAACCTTGCGGGAAAGCGAACCTCTTGGGAAAACCAACACAGGGAAAACAAACCTTGTGAGAAAACAATCCTTGTGGGAAAACAATCCTTGTGGGAAAACAAACCTAGTGGGAAAACAAACCTTGTGAGGAAACCAACCTTGTGGGGAAACAAACCTAGTGGGAACACAAACCTTGTGAGAAAACAAACCTTGTGGGAAAACCAACCTTGCGGGAAAGCGAACCTTGCGGGAAAGCGAACATCTTGGGAAAACCAACACAGTGGGAAAACAAACCTTGTGAGAAAACAATCCTTGTGAGAAAACAAACCTTGTGGGGAAACAAACCTTGTGGGAAAACTAACCTTGTGGGAAAACAAACCCTGCGGGAAAACCAACCTTGGGGGAAAACAAAGCTTGTGGGAAAACAAACCTTGTGGGAAAACCTACCTAGTGGGAAAAACAACCTAGTGGGAAAACAAACCTTGTGAGAAAACAAACCTTGTGGGAAAACCAACCTCATGGGGAAAGCAACCCTGCGGGAAAATCAACCTTGTGGAAAAACCAACCTTGTGGGAAAACCAACCTTGTGGGAAAGCGAACCTTTTGGGAAAACCAACACAGTGGGAAAACAAACCTTGTGGGAAAACAAACCTTGTGGGGAAACAAACCTTGCGGGAAAACTAACCTTGTGGGAAAACAAACCCTGCGGGAAAACCAACCTTGTGGGAAAACCAACCTTGTGGGGAAACAAACCTTGTGGGGAAACAAACCTTGTGGGAAAACTAACCTTGTGGGAAAACAAACCTTGTGGGAAAACCAACCTTGTGGGAAAGCGAACCTTTTGGGAAAACCAACACAGTGGGAAAACAAACCTTGTGGGAAAACAAACCTTGTGGGGAAACAAACCTTGCGGGAAAACTAACCTTGTGGGAAAACAAACCCTGCGGGAAAACCAACCTTGTGGGAAAACCAACCTTGTGGGGAAACAAACCTTTCGGGAAAACCAACCTTGTGGGAAAACAAACCTTGTGGGAAAACAAACCTTGTGGGGAAACAAACCTTAAGGGAAAACTAACCTTGTGGGAAAACAAACCCTGCGGGAAAACCAACCTTGTGGGAAAACCAACCTTGTTGGGAAACAAACCTTTCGGAAAAACCAACCTTGTGGAAAAACAAACCTTGTGGGAAAACAAACCTTGTGGGGAAACAAACCTTGTGGGAAAACCAACCTTGCGGGAAAGCGAACCTTTTGGGAAAGAGAACCTTTTGGGAAAACCAACACAGTGGGAAAACAAACCTTTTGGGTAAACCAACCTTGCGGGAAAACCAACCTTGGGGGAAAACAAAGCTTGTGGGAAAACAAACCTTTTCGGAAAACCAACCTAGTGGGAAAAACAACCTAGTGGGAAAACAAACCTTGTGAGAAAACAAACCTTGTGGGAAAACCAACCTTATGGGGAAAGCAACCCTGCGGGAAAACCAACCTTGTGGGAAAACCAACCTTGTGGGAAAACTAACCTTGTGGGAAAACAAACCCTGCGGGAAAACGAACCTTGTGGGAAAACCAACCTTGTGGAAACAAACCTTGTGGGAAAACTAACCTTGTGGGAAAACAAACCTTGCGGGAAAACTAACCTTGTGGGAAAACAAACCCTGCGGGAAAACCAACCTTGTGGGAAAACCAACCTTGTGGGGAAACAAACCTTTCGGGAAAACCAACCTTGTGGGAAAACAAACCTTGTGGGAAAACCAACCTTTAGGGAAATCGAACCTTTTGGGAAAACCAAAACAGTGGGAAAACAAACCTTGTGGGAAAACCAACCTTGCGGGAAAACCAACCTTGGGTGAAAAAAAAGCTTGTGGGAAAACAAACCTTGTAGGAAAACCAACCTAGTGGGAAAAACAACCTAGTGGGAAAACAAACCTTGTGAGGAAACCAACCTTGTGGGGAAACAAACCTAGTGGGAACACAAACCTTGTGAGAAAACGAACCTTGTGGGAAAACCAACCTTGCGGGAAAGCGAACCTTGCGGGAAAGCGAACCTCTTGGGAAAACCAACACAGTGGGAAAACAAACCTTGTGAGAAAACAATCCTTGTGGGAAAACAAACCTTGTGGGGAAACAAACCTTGTGGGGAAACAAACCTTGTGGAAAAACTAACCTTGTGGGAAAACAAACCTTGCGGGAAAACTAACCTTGTGGGAAAACAAACCCTGCGGGAAAACCAGCCTTGTGGGAAAACCAACCTTGTGGGGAAACAAACCTTTCGGGAAAACCAACCTTGTGGGAAAACAAACCTTGTGAGAAAACAAACATTGTGGGGAAACAAACCTTGTGGGAAAACCAGCCTTGCGGGAAAGCGAACCTTTTGGGAAAACCAACCTTATGGGGAAAGCAACCCTGCGGGAAAACCAACCTTGTGGGAAAACCAACCTTGTGAAAAAACCAACCTTTTGGGAAAGCGAACCTTTTGGGAAAACCAACACAGTGGGAAAACAAACCTTGTGAGAAAACAATCCTTGTGAGAAAACAAACCTTGTGGGGAAACAAACCTTGTGGGAAAACTAACCTTGTGGGAAAACAAACCCTGCGGGAAAACCAACCTTGGGGGAAAACAAAGCTTGTGGGAAAACAAACCTTGTGGGAAAACCTACCTAGTGGGAAAAACAACCTAGTGGGAAAACAAACCTTGTGAGAAAACAAACCTTGTGGGAAAACCAACCTCATGGGGAAAGCAACCCTGCGGGAAAATCAACCTTGTGGAAAAACCAACCTTGTGGGAAAACCAACCTTGTGGGAAAGCGAACCTTTTGGGAAAACCAACACAGTGGGAAAACAAACCTTGTGGGAAAACAAACCTTGTGGGGAAACAAACCTTGCGGGAAAACTAACCTTGTGGGAAAACAAACCCTGCGGGAAAACCAACCTTGTGGGAAAACCAACCTTGTGGGGAAACAAACCTTGTGGGGAAACAAACCTTGTGGGAAAACTAACCTTGTGGGAAAACAAACCTTGTGGGAAAACCAACCTTGTGGGAAAGCGAACCTTTTGGGAAAACCAACACAGTGGGAAAACAAACCTTGTGGGAAAACAAACCTTGTGGGGAAACAAACCTTGCGGGAAAACTAACCTTGTGGGAAAACAAACCCTGCGGGAAAACCAACCTTGTGGGAAAACCAACCTTGTGGGGAAACAAACCTTTCGGGAAAACCAACCTTGTGGGAAAACAAACCTTGTGGGAAAACAAACCTTGTGGGGAAACAAACCTTAAGGGAAAACTAACCTTGTGGGAAAACAAACCCTGCGGGAAAACCAACCTTGTGGGAAAACCAACCTTGTTGGGAAACAAACCTTTCGGAAAAACCAACCTTGTGGAAAAACAAACCTTGTGGGAAAACAAACCTTGTGGGGAAACAAACCTTGTGGGAAAACCAACCTTGCGGGAAAGCGAACCTTTTGGGAAAGAGAACCTTTTGGGAAAACCAACACAGTGGGAAAACAAACCTTTTGGGTAAACCAACCTTGCGGGAAAACCAACCTTGGGGGAAAACAAAGCTTGTGGGAAAACAAACCTTTTCGGAAAACCAACCTAGTGGGAAAAATAACCTAGTGGGAAAACAAACCTTGTGAGAAAACAAACCTTGTGGGAAAACCAACCTTATGGGGAAAGCAACCCTGCGGGAAAACCAACCTTGTGGGAAAACCAACCTTGTGGGAAAACTAACCTTGTGGGAAAACAAACCCTGCGGGAAAACCAACCTTGTGGGAAAACCAACCTTGTGGAAACAAACCTTGTGGGAAAACTAACCTTGTGGGAAAACAAACCTTGCGGGAAAACTAACCTTGTGGGAAAACAAACCCTGCGGGAAAACCAACCTTGTGGGAAAACCAACCTTGTGGGGAAACAAACCTTTCGGGAAAACCAACCTTGTGGGAAAACAAACCTTGTGGGAAAACCAACCTTGAGGGAAATCGAACCTTTTGGGAAAACCAAAACAGTGGGAAAACAAACCTTGTGGGAAAACCAACCTTGCGGGAAAACCAACCTTGGGTGAAAAAAAAGCTTGTGGGAAAACAAACCTTGTAGGAAAACCAACCTAGTGGGAAAAACAACCTAGTGGGAAAACAAACCTTGTGAGGAAACCAACCTTGTGGGGAAACAAACCTAGTGGGAACACAAACCTTGTGAGAAAACGAACCTTGTGGGAAAACCAACCTTGCGGGAAAGCGAACCTTGCGGGAAAGCGAACCTCTTGGGAAAACCAACACAGTGGGAAAACAAACCTTGTGAGAAAACAATCCTTGTGGGAAAACAAACCTTGTGGGGAAACAAACCTTGTGGGGAAACAAACCTTGTGGAAAAACTAACCTTGTGGGAAAACAAACCTTGCGGGAAAACTAACCTTGTGGGAAAACAAACCCTGCGGGAAAACCAGCCTTGTGGGAAAACCAACCTTGTGGGGAAACAAACCTTTCGGGAAAACCAACCTTGTGGGAAAACAAACCTTGTGAGAAAACAAACATTGTGGGGAAACAAACCTTGTGGGAAAACCAGCCTTGCGGGAAAGCGAACCTTTTGGGAAAACCAACCTTATGGGGAAAGCAACCCTGCGGGAAAACCAACCTTGTGGGAAAACCAACCTTGTGGGAAAACCAACCTTTTGGGAAAGCGAACCTTTTGGGAAAACCAACACAGTGGGAAAACAAACCTTGTGGGAAAACAAACCTTGTGGGGAAACAAACCTTGCGGGAAAAATAACCTTGTGGGAAAACAAACCCTGCGGGAAAACCAACCTTGTGGGAAAACCAACCTTGTGGGGAAACAAACCTTTCGGGAAAACCAACCTTGTGGGAAAACAAACCTTGTGGGAAAACAAACCTTGTGGGGAAACAAACCTTGTGGGAAAACCAACCTTGCGGGAAAGCGAACCTTTTGGGAAAACCAACACAGTGGGAAAACAAACCTTGTGGGAAAACCAACCTTATGGGGAAAGCAACCCTGCGGGACAAACAACCTAGTGGGAAAACAAACCTTGTGAGAAAACAAACCTTGTGGGAAAACCAACCTTATGGGGAAAGCAACCCTGCGGGAAAACCAACCTTGTGGGAAAACCAACCTTGTGGGAAAACCAATCTTGTGGGAAAGCGAACCTTTTGGGAAAACCAACACAGTGGGAAAACAAACCTTGTGGGAAAACAAACCTTGTGGGGAAACAAACCTTGCGGGAAAACTAACCTTGTGGGAAAACAAACCCTGCGGGAAAACCAACCTTGGGGGAAAACCAACCTTGCGGGAAAGCGAACCTTTTGGGAAAACCAACACAGTGGGAAAACAAACCTTGTGAGAAAACAATCCTTGTGGGAAAACAAACCTTGTGGGGTTTGTTTTGAAAACCAACCACAAGGTTGGTTTTCCCGCAGGGCTGCTTTCCTCATAAGGTTGGTTTTCCCACAAGGTTTGTTTTCTCACAAGGTTTGTTTTCCCACTAGGTTGTTTTTCCCACTAGGTTGGTTTTCCCACAAGGTTTGTTTTCCCACAAGCTTTGTTTTCCCCCAAGGTTGGTTTTCCCGCAAGGTTGGTTTTCCCACAAGGTTTGTTTTCCCACTATGTTGGTTTTCCCAAAAGGTTCGCTTTCCCGCAAGGTTGGTTTTCCCACAAGGTTTGTTTCCCCACAAGGTTTGTTTTCCCATAAGGTTTGTTTTCCCACAAGGTTTGTTTTCCCACAAGGTTTGTTTTCCCACAAGGTTTGTTTTCCCACAAGGTTGGTTTTCCCGCAAGGTTGGTTTTCCCGCAAGGTTTGTTTTCCCACTATGTTGGTTTTCCCAAAAGGTTCGCTTTCCCACAAGGTTGGTTTTCCCACAAGGTTGGTTTTCCCGAAAGGTTTGTTTCCCCACAAGGTTGGTTTTCCCACAAGGTTGGTTTTCCCGCAGGGTTTGTTTTCCCACAAGGTTAGTTTTCCCGCAAGGTTTGTTTTCCCACAAGGTTAGTTTTCCCACAAGGTTTGTTTCCCCACAAGGTTTGCTTCCCCACAAGGTTTGTTTTCCCACAAGGTTTGTTTTCCCACAAGGTTTGTTTTCCCCCAAGGTTGGTTTACCCATAAGGTTGGTTTTCCCACAAGGTTTGTTTTCTCACAAGGTTTGTTTTCCCACTAGGTTGTTTTTCCGACTAGGTTGGTTTTCCCACAAGGTTTGTTTTCCCACAAGCTTTGTTTTCCCCCAAGGTTGGTTTTCCCGCAAGGTTGGTTTTAACACAAGGTTTGTTTTCCCACTGTGTTGGTTTTCCCAAAAGGTTCGTTTTCCCGCAAGGTTGGTTTTCCCACAAGGTTTGTTTCCCCACAAGGTTTGTTTTCTCATAAGGTTTGTTTCCCCACAAGGTTTGTTTTCCCACTAGGTTTGTTTTCCCATAAGGTTGGTTTTCCCACAAGGTTTGTTTTCTCACAAGGTTTGTTTTCCCACTAGGTTTGTTTCCCCACAAGGTTTGTTTTCTCACAAGGTTTGTTTTCCCACAAGGTTTGTTTTCCCACAAGGTTTGTTTTCCCACAAGGTTTGTTTTCCCCCAAGGTTGGTTTTCCCGCAAGGTTGGTTTTAACACAAGGTTTGTTTTCCCACTGTGTTGGTTTTCCCAAAAGGTTCGTTTTCCCGCAAGGTTGGTTTTCCCACAAGGTTTGTTTCCCCACAAGGTTTGTTTTCTCATAAGGTTTGTTTCCCCACAAGGTTTGTTTTCCCACTAGGTTTGTTTTCCCTTAAGGTTGGTTTTCCCACAAGGTTTGTTTTCTCACAAGGTTTGTTTTCCCACTAGGTTTGTTTCCCCACAAGGTTTGTTTTACTCACAAGGTTTGTTTTCCCACAAGGTTTGTTTTCCCACAAGGTTTGTTTTCCCACAAGGTTTGTTTTCCCACAAGGTTTGTTTTCCCGAAAGGTTTGTTTCCCCACAAGGTTGGTTTTCCCACAAGGTTGGTATTCCCGCAGGGTTTGTTTTCCCACAAGTTTAGTTTTCCCGCAGGGTTTGTTTTCCCACAAGGTTAGTTTTCCCGAAAGGTTTGTTTCCCCACAAGGTTGGTTTACCCACAAGGTTGGTTTTCCCACAGGGTTTGTTTTCCCACAAGGTTAGTTTCCCCGCAAGGTTTGTTTCCCCCCAAGGTTTGTTTTCCCACAAGGATTGTTTTCTCACAAGGTTTGTTTTCCCACTAGGTTTTTTTCCCCACAAGGTTTGTTTTCCCACAAGGTTTGTTTTCCCCCAAGGTTGGTTTTCCCGCAAGGTTGGTTTTCCCACAAGGTTTTTTTCCCACTATGTTGGTTTTCCCAAAAGGTTCGCTTTCCCACAAGGTTGGTTTTCCCACAAGGTTGGTTTTCCCGCAGGGATGCTTTCCCCATAAGGTTGGTTTTCCCACAAGGTTTGTTTTCCCACAAGGTTAGTTTTCCCACAAGGTTTGTTTCCCCACAAGGTTTGTTTCCCCACAAGGTTTGTTTTCCCACAAGGATTGTTTTCTCACAAGATTTGTTTTCCCACTGTGTTGGTTTTCCCAAAAGGTTCGCTTTCCCGCAAGGTTTGTTTTCCCACAAGGTTAGTTTTCCCACAAGGTTTGTTTCCCCACAAGGTTTGTTTTCCCACAAGGTTTGTTTTCCCACAAGGATTGTTTTCTCACAAGGTTTGTTTTCCCACTGTGTTGGTTTTCCCAAAAGGTTCGTTTTCCCACAAGGTTTGTTTTCCCACAAGGTTAGTTTTCCCACAAGGTTTTTTTCCCCACAAGGTTTGTTTCCCCACAAGGTTTGTTTTCCCACAAGGTTAGTTTTCCCACAAGGTTTGTTTTCTCACAAGGTTTGTTTTCCCACAAGGTTTGTTTTCCCACAAGGTTTGTTTCCCCACAAGGTTGGTTTTCCCGCAGGGTTTGTTTTCGCACAAGGTTAGTTTTCCCGAAAGGTTTGTTTCCCCACAAGGTGGGTTTTCCCACAAGGTTTGTTTTCCCACAAGGTTAGTTTTCCCACAAGGTTTTTTTCCCCACAAGGTTTGTTTCCCCACAAGGTTTGTTTTCCCACAAGGTTAGTTTTCCCACAAGGTTTGTTTTCTCACAAGGTGGGTTTTCCCACAAGGTTTGTTTTCCCACAAGGTTTGTTTCCCCACAAGGTTTGTTTTCCCACAAGGTTTGTTTTCCCACAAGGATTGTTTTCTCACAAGGTTTGTTTTCCCACTGTGTTGGTTTTCCCAAAAGGTTCGTTTTCCCACAAGGTTTGTTTTCCCACAAGGTTAGTTTTCCCACAAGGTTTTTTTCCCCACAAGGTTTGTTTCCCCACAAGGTTTGTTTTCCCACAAGGTTAGTTTTCCCACAAGGTTTGTTTTCTCACAAGGTTTGTTTTCCCACAAGGTTTGTTTTCCCACAAGGTTTGTTTCCCCACAAGGTTGGTTTTCCCGCAGGGTTTGTTTTCCCACAAGGATTGTTTTCTCACAAGGTTTGTTTTCCTACTAGGTTTGTTTCCCCACAAGGTTTGTTTTCCCACAAGGTTTGTTTTCCCCCAAGGTTTGTTTTCCCGCAAGGTTGTTTTTCCCACAAGGTTTGTTTTCCCACTGTGTTGGTTTTCCGAAAAGGTTCGCTTTCCCACAAGGTTGGTTTTCCCACAAGGTTGGTTTTCCCGCACAGTTGCTTACCCCATAAGGTTGGTTTTCCCACAAGGTTTGTTTTCTCACAAGGTTTGTTTTCCCACTAGGTTGTTTTTCCCACTAGGTTGGTTTTCCCACAAGGTTTGTTTTCCCACAAGCTTTGTTTTCCCCCAAGGTTGGTTTTCCCGCAAGGTTGGTTTTCCCACAAGGTTTGTTTCCCCACAAGGTTTGTTTTCCCATAAGGTTTGTTTTCCCACAAGGTTTGTTTTCCCACAAGGTTTGTTTTCCCACAAGGTTTGTTTTCCCACAAGGTTGGTTTTCCCGAAAGGTTTGTTTCCCCACAAGGTTTGTTTTCCCACTAGGTTTGTTTTCCCATAAGGTTGGTTTTCCCACAAGGTTTGTTTTCCCATAAGGTTTGTTTTCCCACAAGGTTTGTTTTCCCACAAGGTTTGTTTTACCACAAGGTTTGTTTTCCCACAAGGTTGGTTTTCCCGAAAGGTTTGTTTCCGCACAAGGTTTGTTTTCCCACTAGGTTTGTTTTCCCATAAGGTTGGTTTTCCCACAAGGTTTGTTTTCTCAATGCTGAAGTGAAGCTAGTGGAGACCAATTTTGTTGGACTTGTCAAAGGAATAGATTCCGATTTTGAACTTTCGACCTTTAAGACTTGTTCGGGTGTTGTTGATGCCTCTCGTCTCGGAACTTCTCAAACAGTCAAGTTGACTTTTTTCAATAATACTGCGTTACGCTCCGCTCTCAAAGATGGCATGAAAATCGGTTACGAGCTGTTTCGTGTTTCCGAGTTCTTCAAAGTCCCTCGTTGCTGTCACAAGTGTCGCTCGCCAGATCACTTGAAATCGCAGTGCAAAAGTCCTGTCGATAAGTGCGCAAGATGTTCTGGGCCTCATGAGTCCACCAAGGACTCGCCGTGCCAGCTACCACCAAAATGTGCAAACTGTGACGGGGAACATGTCTCGTATAGTCTACGGTGTCCGAAGCTTCCTGCAACAAAGAAAGCCAGAAAATGAATGATAATCCAATATCAGTATGCTCATTCAACATTAATGGCACAAAAGACAAGGATCTGCTCATAGACCAAATGCTACTTGATTTTGATGTTATTTTCCTGCAAGAGCACCTTCTGCCGTCAGTTAGTGTCAATTCTTTAAGACGTAGTCCTGACCACATTGTTTACACAACTAGTGCTCGGCGCACACGCGGCCGTCCATCTGGTGGACTAGCGTGTATTGCGAAGAAAACCTTATCTTACCTGTCTCCTCAGTGCTACAGTTCAGACGAACATTATATTGCTATCAGACTTGGTGATTATGTATTAATAAATACTTACCTTCCGCATGATAAAAAGAACCTATTGTCGCTTACCAACTATGCTAAAAGTTGTAGTAAGTTGACAAATTTAATCTCTGGTATGGTTGCTTTGGGATACGAGTGGCTAATTCTAGGCGACTTGAACTCTGACGTCACCACGACTTCTGCCCGAACTGAAACTTTTTTGGAGAGTTTACCCCCTGGTTTCAAAATAATTGAGAAAGACTTATCTTTGACATATATACACAACAGTGGATCTAGATCGAATATTGACCATTGTGTATGTTCGTCTGCCGTGCGTACTTCACCTATTCATGTAGATGAAGATGCTAGAGACTATGACCACTTGCCTCTCTCTTTAACACTGTGTATCTCGGAAAACTTAGTCCTGAATCGGCCCCCAGTTAATAACAAGAAATGGTTTGAAAAGCGGAACTGGAATCGTGTAAACTTGCCATTGTACATTGCAACACTAGCTACACTTCTATCTTCTATACATGTGCCTTTCAATCTCCTTTGTCGAAGTGTTATTTCTCCAAACGCAAGAGTGGAATTGTGCTTTGTCTGAAAACAGCTGAAGAAGCTGCTGTGCCCCTTGAACGTGTTCGTTGTAATACTCGTAAGCCAATATGGAAAATGGATCCTGGCTTGAAGACCACTAAAAATAAAGCAAAAATGTGGCTTCGAATATGGATAAGTTGTGGTCGCCCGTCTGCTGGGAATATTTTTCAGATAAAGCAGAAAACTAAACTTGCTTTTAAAAAACATCTATGGTCTGTACGCATGTCCGGTGAAGAGCTTCCAAAAGATGTGAATGGGTGGAAGAAAGTGATAAATTCTTCCAAATACAGTGATACTATGGAAAGCGATTCAATACCTCAATCGTCTTGGATTAATCATTACTCCGGGATGTTTTCCGAAGTCAATTACCGTGTGCACAAGCGTTTTTCCGAATTGCTCTCGAAAGTGTTGCCATCTCGTATTCTGCAAAGGCATATTATACCTGTGTCTAAAGAAGATGTTTTAAAGTGCATTAAACGGCTGAAATCCAAGTCTGTTGACATGGATGGTTTATCTTCAAACCATCTGACAACTGATTCGTCAGATTTACTATTTCATTTATAGCTATTCTATCAAATGTGTGTCACTACATCTTTAGTACCTGATAGTATTCTTTGCGGTATGGTTACATCAATTCTGAAGCGAGGGAAAGACCCTAAAGTCTGTGCTTCTTACCGACCAATTACGGTAGCATGTAATTTAAGCAAAGTTTTGGAGTACCTTCTACTTCCATCTATCACTGAATACGTAGACTATGATTCAAACCAGTTTGGTTTCAAAACGGGCATTGGTTGCCAACACGCACATAGAGCTCTAGCTTGCCTGTTAAAAGATGCTCATAAAAAGGGATATGTACTTCATTTATGCACTTTGGATTTGGCGAAAGCTTTCGATAGTGTGGTTCATAGTCAAGTCTGGTATGCTCTTTTTTCACTTGGTGTTAATGTATCCGTGATACATATTCTTCGTTTTTGGTACTCAAACTCTTATCTTCGTCTGAAGTCAAATGGGAATATTTTTGGAAATGTATCTGTGCGATGTGGTGTAAGGCAGGGAGGTGTGCTCTCACCTTATTTGTTTAATGCGTGTATAGCGGGTGTCCTATCAAAAATATGTAATACTTTTTTTGTTGGTATGACTGATGTTTCTTACCTTGCATACGCAGATGACCTGCTTCTCATCAGCAGATGCAAAGGTAGTCTTTCTTCAACCGTGCAGAGAGTTTCTTCGAGTTTCAGTGATCTTGGCCTCCGTTTAAACATTGATAAATGCGAATACCTATCTTTTAATCATGTCTCAACCCTAACGTCACTTGATTGTCATGATTTTTGCATTCCTAGAGTGAATTGCTTTAAATGGTTGGGTATTTCTGTGTGCGGAGCTTTCTCACAATTGCGGGAAAAAACACTAAGTGATATCAAAAGTAAACTCAGGTTTGGTTATTCAAAAATTGTTGCGAACCGAGGCAAATATCGACGAAGTGCTTTAGCAAAGCTTTACGCTTGTTTTTGTAATCCAGCTGTTCTGTTCAACGCTGGTTTATACAGTATCTTGACAGAACGTGATCTTAAACGGATTAGAATCGATTAATTTCGATACTGTAAATTTCTACTGTATTTACCACGTTCGCACAGTAACCGCAAAATTATCCGTGTTTACGGTGCTACTGATATACTTGTACTTTTTAAATCCTTACACGAGGATTTACTGGCCGATGCTTGTATGAGGTTGAATCCTCACCACCGCCTTATTAGGTTATTTTAGTCTTTTTTGTTAACATATTTTATCTTTTTTTTTTCTTTCTTATTTTTTTTTCTCCTTATTTACTCCACTGTTTGTTTTTGTCAAAACTTTAGTGGGTTATAAATATACTTACTTACTTACTTACTCACAAGGTTTGTTTTCCCACTAGGTTTGTTTCCCCACAAGGTTTGTTTTCTCACAAGGTTTGTTTTCCCACAAGGTTTGTTTTCCCATAAGGTTTGTTTTCCCACAAGGTTTGTTTTCCCACAAGGTTTGTTTTCCCACAAGCTTTGTTTTCCCCCAAGGTTGGTTTTCCCGCAAGGTTGGTTTTAACACAAGGTTTGTTTCCCCACAAGGTTTGTTTTCCCATAAGGTTTGTTTTCCCACAAGGTTTGTTTTCCAACAAGGTTTGTTTTCCCACAAGGTTTGTTTTCCCACAAGGTTGGTTTTCCCACAAGGTTAGTTTTCCCGAAAGGTTTGTTTCCCCACAAGGTTGGTTTTCCCGCAGGGTTTGTTTTCCCACAAGGTTAGTTTTCCCGCAAGGTTTGTTTTCCCACAAGGTTGGTTTTCCCACAAGGTTTGTTTCCCCACAAGGTTTGTTTCCCCACAAGGTTTGTTTTCCCATAAGGTTTGTTTTCCCACAAGTTTTGTTTTCCCACAAGGTTTGTTTTCCCACAAGGTTTGTTTTCCCACAAGGTTGGTTTTCCCGAAAGGTTTGTTTCCACACAAGGTTTGTTTTCCCACTAGGTTTGTTTTCCCATAAGGTTGGTTTTCCCACAAGGTTTGTTTTCTCACAAGATTTGTTTTGCCACTAGGTTTGTTTCCCCACAAGGTTTGTTTTCTCACAAGGTTTGTTTTCCCACAAGGTTTGTTTTCCCACAAGGTTTGTTTTCTCACAAGGTTTTTTTTCCCACAAGGTTTGTTTTCCCACAAGGTTTGTTTTCCCACAAGGTTTGTTTCCCCACAAGGTTGGTTTTCCCACAAGGTTGGTATTCCCGCAGGGTTTGTTTTCCCACAAGGTTAGTTTTCCCGCAAGGTTTGTTTCCCCACAAGGTTTGTTTTCCCACAAGGATTGTTTTCCCACTAGGTTTGTTTCCCCACAAGGTTTGTTTTCCCACAAGGTTTGTTTTCCCCCAAGGTTGGTTTTCCCGCAAGGTTGGTTTTCCCACAAGGTTTGTTTTCCCACTGTGTTGGTTTTCCCAAAAGGTTCGCTTTCCCACAAGGTTGGTCTTCCCACAAGGTTGGTTTTCCCGCAGGGTTGCTTTCCCCATAAGGTTGGTTTTCCCACAAGGTTTGTTTTCTCACAAGTTTTGTTTTCCCACTAGGTTGTTTTTCCCACTAGGTTGGTTTCCCCACAATGTTTTTTTTTCCCACAAGGTTTGTTTTCCCACTGTGTTGGTTTTCCCAAAAGGTTCGCTTTCCCACAAGGTTGGTTTTTCCACAAGGTTGGTTTTCCCGCAGGGATGCTTTCCCCATAAGGTTGGTTTTCCCACAAGGTTTGTTTTCTCACAAGGTTTGTTTTCCCACTAGGTTGTTTTTCCCACTAGGTTGGTTTTCCCACAAGGTTTGTTTTCCCACAAGCTTTGTTTTCCCCCAAGGTTGTTTTTCCCACTAGGTTGGTTTTCCCACAAGCTTTGTTTTCCCACAAGCTTTGTTTTCCCCCAAGGTTGGTTTTCCCGCAAGGTTGGTTTACCCACAAGGTTTGTTTTCCCACTGTGTTGGTTTTCCCAAAAGGTTCGCTTTCCCGCAAGGTTCGTTTTCCGTTTTGCCACAAGGTTGGTTTTCCAGAAAGGTTTGTTTCCCCACAAGGTTGGTTTTCCCACAAGGTTTGTTTTCCCGCAGGGTTTGTTTTCCCACAAGGTTAGTTTTCCCGCAAGGTTTGTTTTCCCACAAGGTTAGTTTTCCCACAAGGTTTGTTTCCCCACAAGGTTTGTTTCCCCACAAGGTTTGTTTCCCCACAAGGTTTGTTTTCCCACAAGGATTGTTTTCTCACAAGGTTTGTTTTCCCACTGTGTTGGTTTTCCAAAAAGGTTCACTTTCCCGCAAGGTTGGTTTTCCCACAAGGTTGGTTTTCCCGCAGGGTTTGTTTCCCCATAAGGTTGGTTTTCCCAAAAGGTTTGTTTTCTCACAAGGTTTGTTTTCCCACTAGGTTGGTTTTCCCACAAGTTTTGTTTTCCCACAAGGTTTGTTTACGAACAAGGTTTGTTTTCCCCCAAGGCTGGTTTTCCCGCAAGGTTGGTTTTCCCATAAGGTTGGTTTTCCCACAAGGTTGGTTTTCCCGCAAGGTTAGTTTTCCCACAAGGTCTGATTTAACACAATGTTTGTTTTCCCACAAGGTTGGTTTTCCCGAAAGGTTTGTTTCCCCACAAGGTTGGTTTTCCCACAAGGTTGGTTTACCCGCAGGGTTTGTTTTCCCACAAGGTTAGTTTTCCCGCAAGGTTTGTTTTCCCACAAGGTTGGTTTTCCCGAAAGGTTTGTTTCCCCACAAGGTTGGTTTTCCCACAAGGTTGGTTTTCCCGCAGGGTTTGTTTTCCCACAAGGTTAGTTTTCCCGCAAGGTTTGTTTCCCCACAAGGTTTGTTTTCCCACAAGGTTTGTTTTCCCACTGTGTTGGTTTTCCCAAAAGGTTCGCTTTCCCACAAGGTTGGTTTTCCCACAAGGTTGGTTTTCCCACAAGGTTGGTTTTCCCGCAGGGTTGCTTTCCCCATGAGGTTGGTTTTTCCACAAGGTTTGTTTTTCTCACAAGGTTTGTTTTCCCACTAGGTTGTTTTTCCCACTAGGTTGGTTTTCCCACAAGGTTTGTTTTCCCACAAGCTTTGTTTTCCCCCAAGGTTTGTTTTCCCACAAGGTTTGTTTTCCCACTTTGTTGGTTTTCCCAAAAGGTTCGCTTTCCCACAAGGTTGGTTTTCCCACAAGGTTGGTTTTCCCGCAGGGTTGCTTTCCCCATAAGGTTGGTTTTCCCACAAGGTTTGTTTTCCCACAAGGTTTGTTTCCCCACAAGGTTTGTTTCCCCACAAGGTTTGTTTCCCCACAAGGTTTGTTTTCCCACAAGGATTGTTTTCTCACAAGGTTTGTTTTCCCACAAGGTTTGATTCCCCACAAGGTTTGTTTCCCCACAAGGTTTGTTTTCCCACAAGGTTAGTTTTCCCACAAGGTTTGTTTCCCCACAAGGTTTGTTTCCCCACAAGGTTTGTTTTCCCACAAGGATTGTTTTCTCACAAGGTTTGTTTTCCCACTGTGTTGGTTTTCCCAAGAGGTTCGCTTTCCCGCAAGGTTCGCTTTCCCGCAAGGTTGGTTTTCCCACAAGGTTTGTTTTCTCACAAGGTTTGTTTTCCCACTAGGTTTGTTTCCCCACAAGGTTTGTTTTCTCTCAAGGTTTGTTTTCCCACAAGGTTTGTTTCCCCACAAGGTTTGTTTCCCCACAAGGTTTGTTTTCCCACAAGGATTGTTTTCTCACAAGGTTTGTTTTCCCACTGTGTTGGTTTTCCCAAGAGGTTCGCTTTCCCGCAAGGTTCGCTTTCCCGCAAGGTTGGTTTTCCCACAAGGTTTGTTTTCTCACAAGGTTTGTTTTCCCACTAGGTTTGTTTCCCCACAAGGTTTGTTTTCTCACAAGGTTTGTTTTCCCACAAGGTTTGTTTTCCCACAAGGTTTGTTTTCCCACAAGGTTTGTTTTGCAACAAGGTTGGTTTTCCAGAAAGGTTTGTTTCCCCACAAGGTTGGTTTTCCCATAAGGTTGGTTTTCCCACAAGGTTGGTTTTCCCGCAAGGTTTGTTTTCCCACAAGGTTTGTTTTCTCACAAGGTTTGTTTTGCCACTGTGTTGGTTTTCCCAAAAGGTTCGCTTTCCCGCAAGGTTGGTTTTCCTACAAGGTTGGTTTTCCCGCAGGGTTTGTTTCCCCATAAGGTTGGTTTTCCCACAAGGTTTGTTTTCTCACAAGGTTTGTTTTCCCACTAGGTTGGTTTTCCCACAAGGTTTGTTTTCCCACAAGGTTTGTTTACCCACAAGGTTTGTTTTCCCCCAAGGTTTGTTTTCCCGCAAGGTTGGTTTTCCCATAAGGTTGGTTTTCCCACAAGGTTGGTTTTCCCGCAAGGTTAGTTTTCCCACAAGGTCTGATTTAACACAATGTTTGTTTTCCCACAAGGTTGGTTTTCCCGAAAGGTTTGTTTCCCCACAAGGTTGGTTTTCCCACAAGGTTGGTTTTCCCGCAGGGTTTGTTTTCCCACAAGGTTATTTTTCCCGCAAGGTTTGTTTTCCCACAAGGTTGGTTTTCCCGAAAGGTTTGTTTCCCCACAAGGTTGGTTTTCCCACAAGGTTGGTTTTCCCGCAGGGTTTGTTTTCCCACAAGGTTAGTTTTCCCGCAAGGTTTGTTTCCCCACAAGGTTTGTTTTCCCACAAGGTTTGTTTTCCCACTGTGTTGGTTTTCCCAAAAGGTTCGCTTTCCCACAAGGTTGGTTTTCCCACAAGGTTGGTTTTCCCACAAGGTTGGTTTTCCAACAGGTTGCTTTCCCTATAAGGTTGGTTTTCCCACAAGGTTTGTTTTCTCACAAGGTTTGTTTTCCCACTAGGTTGTTTTTCCCACTAGGTTGGTTTTCCCACAAGGTTTGTTTTCCCACAAGCTTTGTTTTCCCCCAAGGTTGGTTTTCCCGCAGGGTTTGTTTTCCCACAAGGTTAGTTTTCCCGCAAGGTTTGTTTCCCCACAAGGTTTGTTTTCCCACAAGGTTTGTTTTCCCACTGTGTTGGTTTTCCCAAAAGGTTCGCTTTCCCACAAGGTTGGTTTTCCCACAAGGTTGGTTTTCCCGCAGGGTTGCTTTCCCCATAAGGTTGGTTTTCCCACAAGGTTTGTTTTCTCACAAGGTTTGTTTTTCCCACTAGGTTGGTTTTCCGAAAAGTTTTGTTTTCCCACAAGCTTTGTTTTCCCCCAAGGTTGGTTTTCCCGCAAGGTTGGTTTACCCAAAAGGTTTGTTTTCCCACTTTGTTGGTTTTCCCAAAAGGTTCTCTTTCCCAAAAGGTTCGCTTTCCCGCAAGGTTGGTTTTCCCACAAGGTTTGTTTCCCCACAAGGTTTGTTTTCCCACAAGGTTGGTTTTCCCGCAGGGTTTGTTTTCCCACAAGGTTAGTTTTCCCTTAAGGTTTGTTTCCCCACAAGGTTTGTTTTCCCACAAGGTTTGTTTTCCCACAAGGTTGGTTTTCCCGAAAGGTTTGTTTCCCCACAAGGTTGGTTTTCCCACAAGGTTGGTTTTCCCGCAGGTTTGTTTTCCCACAAGGTTAGTTCTCCCGCAAGGTTTGTTTCCCCACAAGGTTTGTTTTCCCACAAGGTTTGTTTTCCCACTGTGTTGGTTTTCCCAAAAGGTTCGCTTTCCCACAAGGTTGGTTTTCCCACAAGGTTTGTTTTCCCACAAGGTTAGTTTTCCCACAAGGTTTGTTTCCCCACAAGGT
The DNA here is from genome assembly GCA_023053575.1 of Branchinecta lynchi. Lineage (NCBI taxonomy): Eukaryota > Metazoa > Arthropoda > Branchiopoda > Anostraca > Branchinectidae > Branchinecta > Branchinecta lynchi. Next base: position 92,622 of record JAKZAP010000091.1, on the reverse strand, counting down.
TTGTTTCCCCACAAGGTTTGTTTTCCCACAAGGTTTGTTTTCCCCCAAGGTTGGTTTTCCCGCTTGGTTTTCCCACAAGGTTTGTTTTCCCCCTGTGTTGGTTTTCCCAAAAGGTTCGCTTTCCCACAAGGTTGGTTTTCCCACAAGGTTGGTTTTCCCGCAGGGTTGCTTTCCCCATAAGGTTTGTTTTCCCACTAGGTTGTGTTTCCCACTAGGTTGGTCTTCCCACAAGGTCTGTTTTCCCACAAGCTTTGTTTTCCCCCAAGGTTGGTTTTCCCGCAAGGTTGGTTTTCCCACAAGGTTTGTTTTCCCACTTTGTTGGTTTTCCCAAAAGGTTCGCTTTCCCGCAAGGTTGGTTTTCCCACAAGGTTTGTTTCCCCACAAGGTTTGTTTTCTCACAAGGTTTGTTTTCCCACTGTGTTGGTTTTCCCAAGAGGTTCGCTTTCCCGCAAGGTTCGCTTTCCCGCAAGGTTGGTTTTCCCACAAGGTTTGTTTTCTCACAAGGTTTGTTTTCCCACTAGGTTTGTTTCCCCACAAGGTTTGTTTTCTCACAAGGTTTGTTTTCCCACAAGGTTTGTTTTCCCACAAGGTTTGTTTTCCCACAAGGTTTGTTTTGCAACAAGGTTGGTTTTCCAGAAAGGTTTGTTTCCCCACAAGGTTGGTTTTCCCACAAGGTTTGTTTTCCCGCAGGGTTTGTTTTCCCACAAGGTTAGTTTTCCCACAAGGTTTGTTTTCCCACAAGGTTAGTTTTCCCACAAGGTTTGTTTCCCCACAAGGTTTGTTTCCCAACAAGGTTTGTTTTCCCATAAGGATTGTTTTCTCACAAGGTTTGTTTTCCCACTGTATTGGTTTTCCCAAAAGGTTCGCTTTCCCGCAAGGTTGGTTTTCCCACAAGGTTGGTTTTGCCGCAGTGTTTGTTTCCCCATAAGGTTGGTTTTCCCACAAGGTTTGTTTTCTCACAAGGTTTGTTTTCCCACTAGGTTGGTTTTCCCACAAGGTTTGTTTTCCCACAAGGTTTGTTTACCCACAAGGTTTGTTTTCCCCCAAGGTTGGTTTTCCCGCAAGGTTGGTTTTCCCATAAGGTTGGTTTTCCCACAAGGTTGGTTTTCCCGCAAGGTTAGTTTTCCCACAAGGTCTGATTTAACACAATGTTTGTTTTCCCACAAGGTTGGTTTTCCCGAAAGGTTTGTTTCCCCACAAGCTTTTTTTTCCCCCAAGGTTGGTTTTCCCGCAGGGTTTGTTTTCCCACAAGGTTAGTTTTCCTGCAAGGTTTGTTTCCCCACAAGGATTGTTTTCCCACAAGGTTTGTTTTCCCACTGTGTTGGTTTTCCCAAAAGGTTCGCTTTCCCACAAGGTTGGTTTTCCCACAAGGTTTGTTTTCCCACAAGGTTAGTTTTCCCACAAGGTTTGTTTCCCCACAAGGTTTGTTTCCCCACAAGGTTTGTTTTCCCACAAGGTTTGTTTTCCCCCAAGGTTGGTTTTCCCGCAAGGTTGGTTTTCCCACAAGGTTTGTTTTCCCACTGTGTTGGTTTTCCCAAAAGGTTCGCTTTCCCACAAGGTTGGTTTTCCCACAAGGTTGGTTTTCCCACAAGGTTGGTTTTCCCGCAGGGTTGCTTTCCCTATAAGGTTGGTTTTCCCACAAGGTTTGTTTTCTCACAAGGTTTGTTTTCCCACTAGGTTGTTTTTCCCACTAGGTTGGTTTTCCCACAAGGTTTGTTTTCCCACAAGCTTTGTTTCCCCACAAGGTTGGTTTTCCCACAAGGTTGGTTTTCCCGCAGGGTTTGTTTTCCCACAAGGTTAGTTTTCCCTTAAGGTTTGTTTCCCCACAAGGTTTGTTTTCCCACAAGGTTAGTTTTCCCGCAAGCTTTGTTTTCCCCCAAGGTTGGTTTTCCCGCAAGGTTGGTTTTCCCACAAGGTTTGTTTTCCCACTTTGTTGGTTTTCCCAAAAGGTTCGCTTTCCCGCAAGGTTGGTTTTCCCACAAGGTTTGTTTCCCCACAAGGTTTGTTTTCTCACAAGGTTTGTTTTCCCACTGTGTTGGTTTTCCCAAGAGGTTCGCTTTCCCGCAAGGTTCGCTTTCCCGCAAGGTTGGTTTTCCCACAAGGTTTGTTTTCTCACAAGGTTTGTTTTCCCACTAGGTTTGTTTCCCCACAAGGTTTGTTTTCTCACAAGGTTTGTTTTCCCACAAGGTTTGTTTTCCCACAAGGTTTGTTTTCCCACAAGGTTTGTTTTGCAACAAGGTTGGTTTTCCAGAAAGGTTTGTTTCCCCACAAGGTTGGTTTTCCCACAAGGTTTGTTTTCCCGCAGGGTTTGTTTTCCCACAAGGTTAGTTTTCCCACAAGGTTGGTTTTGCCGCAGTGTTTGTTTCCCCATAAGGTTGGTTTTCCCACAAGGTTTGTTTTCTCACAAGGTTTGTTTTCCCACTAGGTTGGTTTTCCCACAAGGTTTGTTTTCCCACAAGGTTTGTTTACCCACAAGGTTTGTTTTCCCCCAAGGTTGGTTTTCCCGCAAGGTTGGTTTTCCCATAAGGTTGGTTTTCCCACAAGGTTGGTTTTCCCGCAAGGTTAGTTTTCCCACAAGGTCTGATTTAACACAATGTTTGTTTTCCCACAAGGTTGGTTTTCCCGAAAGGTTTGTTTTCCCACAAGCTTTTTTTTCCCCCAAGGTTGGTTTTCCCGCAGGGTTTGTTTTCCCACAAGGTTAGTTTTCCTGCAAGGTTTGTTTCCCCACAAGGATTGTTTTCCCACAAGGTTTGTTTTCCCACTGTGTTGGTTTTCCCAAAAGGTTCGCTTTCCCACAAGGTTGGTTTTCCCACAAGGTTTGTTTCCCCACAAGGTTTGTTTTCCCACAAGGTTTGTTTTCCCCCAAGGTTGGTTTTCCCGCAAGGTTGGTTTTCCCACAAGGTTTGTTTTCCCACTGTGTTGGTTTTCCCAAAAGGTTCGCTTTCCCACAAGGTTGGTTTTCCCACAAGGTTTGTTTTCCCACTGTGTTGGTTTTCCCAAAAGGTTCGCTTTCCCACAAGGTTGGTTTTCCCACAAGGTTGGTTTTCCCGCAGGGTTGCTTTCCCCATAAGGTTTGTTTTCCCACTAGGTTGTGTTTCCCACTAGGTTTGGTCTTCCCACAAGGTCTGTTTTCCCACAAGCTTTGTTTTCCCCCAAGGTTGGTTTTCCCGCAAGGTTGGTTTTCCCACAAGGTTTGTTTTCCCACTTTGTTGGTTTTCCCAAAAGGTTCGCTTTCCCGCAAGGTTGGTTTTCCCACAAGGTTTGTTTCCCCACAAGGTTTGTTTTCTCACAAGGTTTGTTTTCCCACTGTGTTGGTTTTCCCAAGAGGTTCGCTTTCCCGCAAGGTTCGCTTTCCCGCAAGGTTGGTTTTCCCACAAGGTTTGTTTTCTCACAAGGTTTGTTTTCCCACTAGGTTTGTTTCCCCACAAGGTTTGTTTTCTCACAAGGTTTGTTTTCCCACAAGGTTTGTTTTCCCACAAGGTTTGTTTTCCCACAAGGTTTGTTTTGCAACAAGGTTGGTTTTCCAGAAAGGTTTGTTTCCCCACAAGGTTGGTTTTCCCACAAGGTTTGTTTTCCCGCAGGGTTTGTTTTCCCACAAGGTTAGTTTTCCCACAAGGTTTGTTTTCCCACAAGGTTAGTTTTCCCACAAGGTTTGTTTCCCCACAAGGTTTGTTTCCCAACAAGGTTTGTTTTCCCATAAGGATTGTTTTCTCACAAGGTTTGTTTTCCCACTGTGTTGGTTTTCCCAAAAGGTTCGCTTTCCCGCAAGGTTGGTTTTCCCACAAGGTTGGTTTTGCCGCAGTGTTTGTTTCCCCATAAGGTTGGTTTTCCCACAAGGTTTGTTTTCTCACAAGGTTTGTTTTCCCACTAGGTTGGTTTTCCCACAAGGTTTGTTTTCCCACAAGGTTTGTTTACCCACAAGGTTTGTTTTCCCCCAAGGTTGGTTTTCCCGCAAGGTTGGTTTTCCCATAAGGTTGGTTTTCCCACAAGGTTGGTTTTCCCGCAAGGTTAGTTTTCCCACAAGGTCTAATTTAACACAATGTTTGTTTTCCCACAAGGTTGGTTTTCCCGAAAGGTTTGTTTCCCCACAAGCTTTTTTTCCCCCAAGGTTGGTTTTCCCGGAGGGTTTGTTTTCCCACAAGGTTAGTTTTCCTGCAAGGTTTGTTTCCCCACAAGGATTGTTTTCCCACAAGGTTTGTTTTCCCACTGTGTTGGTTTTCCCAAAAGGTTCGCTTTCCCACAAGGTTGGTTTTCCCACAAGGTTTGTTTTCCCACAAGGTTAGTTTTCCCACAAGGTTTGTTTCCCCACAAGGTTTGTTTCCCCACAAGGTTTGTTTTCCCACAAGGTTTGTTTTCCCCCAAGGTTGGTTTTCCCGCAAGGTTGGTTTTCCCACAAGGTTTGTTTTCCCACTGTGTTGGTTTTCCCAAAAGGTTCGCTTTCCCACAAGGTTGGTTTTCCCACAAGGTTGGTTTTCCCACAAGGTTGGTTTTCCCGCAAGGTTGCTTTCCCTATAAGGTTGGTTTTCCCACAAGGTTTGTTTTCTCACAAGGTTTGTTTTCCCACTAGGTTGTTTTTCCCACTAGGTTGGTTTTCCCACAAGGTTTGTTTTCCCACAAGCTTTGTTTCCCCACAAGGTTGGTTTTCCCACAAGGTTGGTTTTCCCGCAGGGTTTGTTTTCCCACAAGGTTAGTTTTCCCTTAAGGTTTGTTTCCCCACAAGGTTTGTTTTCCCACAAGGTTAGTTTTCCCGCAAGGTTTGTTTCCCCACAAGGTTTGTTTTCCCACAAGGTTTGTTTTCCCACTGTGTTGGTTTTCCCAAAAGGTTCGCTTTCCCACAAGGTTGGTTTTCCCACAAGGTTGGTTTTTCCGCAGGGTTGCTTTCCCCCATAAGGTTGGTTTTCCCACAAGGTTTGTTTTCTCACAAGGTTGGTTTTCCCACTAGGTTGTTTTTCCCACTAGGTTGGTTTTCCGAAAAGGTTTGTTTTCCCACAAGCTTTGTTTTCCCCCAAGGTTGGTTTTCCCGCAAGGTTGGTTTACCCAAAAGGTTTGTTTTTCCACTGTGTTGGTTTTCCCAAAAGGTTCTCTTTCCCAAAAGGTTCGCTTTCCCGCAAGGTTGGTTTTCCCACAAGGTTTGTTTCCCCACAAGGTTTGTTTTCCCACAAGGTTTGTTTTCCCACAAGGTTGGTTTTTCGGAAAGGTTTGTTTCCCCACAAGGTTGGTTTTCCCAAAAGGTTTGTTTTCCCACAAGGTTGGTTTTCCCGAAAGGTTTGTTTCCCCACAAGGTTGGTTTTCCCACAAGGTTGGTTTTCCCGCAGGGTTTGTTTTCCCACAAGGTTAGTTTTCCCGCAAGGTTTGTTTCCCCACAAGGTTTGTTTTCCCACAAGGTTTGTTTTCCCACTGTGTTGGTTTTCCCAAAAGGTTCGCTTTCCCACAAGGTTGGTTTTCCCTCAAGGTTTGTTTTCCCACAAGGTTTGTTTTCCCCCAAGGTTGGTTTTCCCGCAAGGTTGGTTTTCCTACAAGGTTTGTTTTCCCACTGTGTTGGTTTTCCCAAAAGGTTCGCTTTCCCACAAGGTTGGTTTTCCCACAAGGTTGGTTTTCCCGCAGGGTTGCTTTCCCCATAAGGTTTGTTTTCCCACTAGGTTGTGTTTCCCACTAGGTTGGTCTTCCCACAAGGTTTGTTTTCCCACAAGCTTTGTTTTCCCCCAAGGTTGGTTTTCCCGCAAGGTTGGTTTTCCCACAAGGTTTGTTTTCCACTTTGTTGGTTTTCCCAAAAGGTTCGCTTTCCCGCAAGGTTGGTTTTCCCACAAGGTTTGTTTCCCCACAAGGTTTGTTTTCTCACAAGGTTTGTTTTCCCACTGTGTTGGTTTTCCCAAGAGGTTCGCTTTCCCGCAAGGTTCGCTTTCCCGCAAGGTTGGTTTTCCCACAAGGTTTGTTTTCTCACAAGGTTTGTTTTCCCACTAGGTTTGTTTCCCCACAAGGTTTGTTTTCTCACAAGGTTTGTTTTCCCACAAGGTTTGTTTTCCCACAAGGTTTGTTTTCCCACAAGGTTTGTTTTGCAACAAGGTTGGTTTTCCAGAAAGGTTTGTTTCCCCACAAGGTTGGTTTTCCCACAAGGTTTGTTTTCCCGCACGGTTTGTTTTCCCACAAGGTTAGTTTTCCCGCAAGGTTTGTTTTCCCACAAGGTTAGTTTTCCCACAAGGTTTGTTTCCCCACAAGGTTTGTTTCCCCACAAGGTTTGTTTTCCCACAAGGATTGTTTTCTCACAAGGTTTGTTTTCTCACTGTGTTGGTTTTCCCAAAAGGTTCGCTTTCCCGCAAGGTTGGTTTTCCCACAAGGTTGGTTTTCCCGCAGGGTTTGTTTCCCCATAAGGTTGGTTTTCCCACAAGGTTTGTTTTCTCACAAGGTTTGTTTTCCCACTAGGTTGGTTTTCCCACAAGGTTTGTTTTCCCACAAGGTTTGTTTACCCACAAGGTTTGTTTTCCCCCAAGGTTGGTTTTCCCGCAAGGTTGGTTTTCCCATAAGGTTGGTTTTCCCACAAGGTTGGTTTTCCCGCAAGGTTAGTTTTCCCACAAGGTCTGATTTAACACAATGTTTGTTTTCCCACAAGGTTGGTTTTCCCGAAAGGTTTGTTTCCCCACAAGGTTGGTTTTCCCACAAGGTTGGTTTTCCCGCAGGGTTTGTTTTCCCACAAGGTTAGTTTTCCCGCAAGGTTTGTTTCCCCACAAGGTTTGTTTTCCCACAAGGTTTGTTTTCCCACTGTGTTGGTTTTCCCAAAATGTTCGCTTTCCCACAAGGTTGGTTTTCTCACAAGGTTTGTTTTCCCACTAGGTTTGTTTCCCCACAAGGTTTGTTTTCTCACAAGGTTTGTTTTCCCACAAGGTTTGTTTTCCCACAAGGTTTGTTCTCCCACAAGGTTTGTTTTGCAACAAGGTTGGTTTTCCAGAAAGGTTTGTTTCCCCACAAGGTTGGTTTTCCCACAAGGTTTGTTTTCCCGCAAGGTTTGTTTTCCCACAAGGTTAGTTTTCCCACAAGGTTTGTTTCCCCACAAGGTTTGTTTCCCCACAAGGTTTGTTTTCCCACAAGGATTGTTTTCTCACAAGGTTTGTTTTCTCACTGTGTTGGTTTTCCCAAAAGGTTCGCTTTCCCGCAAGGTTGGTTTTCCCACAAGGTTGGTTTTCCCGCAGGGTTTGTTTCCCCATAAGGTTGGTTTTCCCACAAGGTTTGTTTTCTCACAAGGTTTGTTTTCCCACTAGGTTGGTTTTCCCACAAGGTTTGTTTTCCCACAAGGTTTGTTTACCCACAAGGTTTGTTTTCCCCCAAGGTTGGTTTTCCCGCAAGGTTGGTTTTCCCATAAGGTTGGTTTTCCCACAAGGTTGGTTTTCCCGCAAGGTTAGTTTTCCCACAAGGTCTGATTTAACACAATGTTTGTTTTCCCACAAGGTTGGTTTTCCCGAAAGGTTTGTTTCCCCACAAGGTTGGTTTTCCCACAAGGTTGGTTTTCCCGCAGGGTTTGTTTTCCCACAAGGTTAGTTTTCCCGCAAGGTTTGTTTCCCCACAAGGTTTGTTTTCCCACAAGGTTTGTTTTCCCACTGTGTTGGTTTTCCCAAAATGTTCGCTTTCCCACAAGGTTGGTTTTCCCACAAGGTTGGTTTTCCCACAAGGTTGGTTTTCCCGCAGGGTTGCTTTCCCTATAAGGTTGGTTTTCCCACAAGGTTTGTTTTCTCACAAGGTTTGTTTTCCCACTAGGTTGTTTTTCCCACTAGGTTGGTTTTCCCACAAGGTTTGTTTTCCCACAAGCTTTGTTTTCCCCCAAGGTTGGTTTTCCCGCAGGGTTTGTTTTCCCACAAGGTTAGTTTTCCCGCAAGGTTTGTTTCCCCACAAGGTTTGTTTTCCCACAAGGTTTGTTTTCCCACAAGGTTTGTTTTCCCACTGTGTTGGTTTTCCCAAAAGGTTCGCTTTCCGCTTTCCACAAGGTTAGTTTTCCCGCAAGGTTTGTTTCCCCACAAGGTTTGTTTTCCCACAAGGTTTGTTTTCCCACTGTGTTGGTTTTCCAAAAAGGTTCGCTTTCCCACAAGGTTGGTTTTCCCACAAGGTTGGTTTTCCCACAAGGTTGGTTTTCCCGCAGGGTTGCTTTCCCTATAAGGTTGGTTTTCCCACAAGGTTTGTTTTCTCACAAGGTTTGTTTTCCCACTAGGTTGTTTTTCCCACTAGGTTGGTTTTCCCACAAGGTTTGTTTTCCCACAAGCTTTGTTTTCCCCCAAGGTTGGTTTTCCCGCAGGGTTTGTTTTAACACAAGGTTAGTTTTCCCGCAAGGTTTGTTTCCCCACAAGGTTTGTTTTCCCACAAGGTTTGTTTTCCCACTGTGTTGGTTTTCCCAAAAGGTTCGCTTTCCCACAAGGTTGGTTTTCCCGCAGGGTTGTTTTCCCCATAAGGTTGGTTTTCCCACAAGGTTTGTTTTCTCACAAGGTTTGTTTTCCCACTAGGTTGTTTTTCCCACTAGGTTGGTTTTCCCACAAGGTTGGTTTTCCCGCAGGGTTGCTTTCCCCATAAGGTTTGTTTTCCCACTAGGTTGTGTTTCCCACTAGGTTGGTCTTCCCACAAGGTTTGTTTTCCCACAAGCTTTGTTTTCCCCCAAGGTTGGTTTTCCCGCAAGGTTGGTTTTCCCACAAGGTTTGTTTTCCCACTTTGTTGGTTTTCCCAAAAGGTTCGCTTTCCCGCAAGGTTGGTTTTCCCACAAGGTTTGTTTCCCCACAAGGTTTGTTTTCTCACAAGGTTTGTTTTCCCACTGTGTTGGTTTTCCCAAGAGGTTCGCTTTCCCGCAAGGTTCGCTTTCCCGCAAGGTTGGTTTTCCCACAAGGTTTGTTTTCTCACAAGGTTTGTTTTCCCACTAGGTTTGTTTCCCCACAAGGTTTGTTTTCTCACAAGGTTTGTTTTCCCACAAGGTTTGTTTTCCCACAAGGTTTGTTTTCCCACAAGGTTTGTTTTGCAACAAGGTTGGTTTTCCAGAAAGGTTTGTTTCCCCACAAGGTTGGTTTTCCCACAAGGTTTGTTTTCCCGCACGGTTTGTTTTCCCACAAGGTTAGTTTTCCCGCAAGGTTTGTTTTCCCACAAGGTTAGTTTTCCCACAAGGTTTGTTTCCCCACAAGGTTTGTTTCCCCACAAGGTTTGTTTTCCCACAAGGATTGTTTTCTCACAAGGTTTGTTTTCTCACTGTGTTGGTTTTCCCAAAAGGTTCGCTTTCCCGCAAGGTTGGTTTTCCCACAAGGTTGGTTTTCCCGCAGGGTTTGTTTCCCCATAAGGTTGGTTTTCCCACAAGGTTTGTTTTCTCACAAGGTTTGTTTTCCCACTAGGTTGGTTTTCCCACAAGGTTTGTTTTCCCACAAGGTTTGTTTACCCACAAGGTTTGTTTTCCCCCAAGGTTGGTTTTCCCGCAAGGTTGGTTTTCCCATAAGGTTGGTTTTCCCACAAGGTTGGTTTTCCCGCAAGGTTAGTTTTCCCACAAGGTCTGATTTAACACAATGTTTGTTTTCCCACAAGGTTGGTTTTCCCGAAAGGTTTGTTTCCCCACAAGGTTGGTTTTCCCACAAGGTTGGTTTTCCCGCAGGGTTTGTTTTCCCACAAGGTTAGTTTTCCTGCAAGGTTTGTTTCCCCACAAGGTTTGTTTTCCCACAAGGTTTGTTTTCCCACTGTGTTGGTTTTCCCAAAATGTTCGCTTTCCCACAAGGTTGGTTTTCTCACAAGGTTTGTTTTCCCACTAGGTTTGTTTCCCCACAAGGTTTGTTTTCTCACAAGGTTTGTTTTCTCACAAGGTTTGTTTTCCCACTAGGTTTGTTTCCCCACAAGGTTTGTTTTCTCACAAGGTTTGTTTTCCCACAAGGTTTGTTTTCCCACAAGGTTTGTTTTCCCACAAGGTTTGTTTTGCAACAAGGTTGGTTTTCCAGAAAGGTTTGTTTCCCCACAAGGTTGGTTTTCCCACAAGGTTTGTTTTCCCGCACGGTTTGTTTTCCCACAAGGTTAGTTTTCCCGCAAGGTTTGTTTTCCCACAAGGTTAGTTTTCCCACAAGGTTTGTTTCCCCACAAAGTTTGTTTCCCCACAAGGTTTGTTTTCCCACAAGGATTGTTTTCTCACAAGGTTTGTTTTCTCACTGTGTTGGTTTTCCCAAAAGGTTCGCTTTCCCGCAAGGTTGGTTTTCCCACAAGGTTGGTTTTCCCGCAGGGTTTGTTTCCCCATAAGGTTGGTTTTCCCACAAGGTTTGTTTTCTCACAAGGTTTGTTTTCCCACTAGGTTGGTTTTCCCACAAGGTTTGTTTTCCCACAAGGTTTGTTTACCCACAAGGTTTGTTTTCCCCCAAGGTTGGTTTTCCCGCAAGGTTGGTTTTCCCATAAGGTTGGTTTTCCCACAAGGTTGGTTTTCCCGCAAGGTTAGTTTTCCCACAAGGTCTGATTTAACACAATGTTTGTTTTCCCACAAGGTTGGTTTTCCCGAAAGGTTTGTTTCCCCACAAGGTTGGTTTACCCACAAGGTTGGTTTTCCCGCAGGGTTTGTTTTCCCACAAGGTTAGTTTTCCTGCAAGGTTTGTTTCCCCACAAGGTTTGTTTTCCCACAAGGTTTGTTTTCCCACTGTGTTGGTTTTCCCAAAATGTTCGCTTTCCCACAAGGTTGGTTTTCTCACAAGGTTTGTTTTCCCACTAGGTTTGTTTCCCCACAAGGTTTGTTTTCTCACAAGGTTTGTTTTCCCACAAGGTTTGTTTTCCCACAAGGTTTGTTCTCCCACAAGGTTTGTTTTGCAACAAGGTTGGTTTTCCAGAAAGGTTTGTTTCCCCACAAGGTTGGTTTTCCCACAAGGTTTGTTTTCCCGCAAGGTTTGTTTTCCCACAAGGTTAGTTTTCCCACAAGGTTTGTTTCCCCACAAGGTTTGTTTCCCCACAAGGTTTGTTTTCCCACAAGGATTGTTTTCTCACAAGGTTTGTTTTCTCACTGTGTTGGTTTTCCCAAAAGGTTCGCTTTCCCGCAAGGTTGGTTTTCCCACAAGGTTGGTTTTCCCGCAGGGTTTGTTTCCCCATAAGGTTGGTTTTCCCACAAGGTTTGTTTTCTCACAAGGTTTGTTTTCCCACTAGGTTGGTTTTCCCACAAGGTTTGTTTTCCCACAAGGTTTGTTTACCCACAAGGTTTGTTTTCCCCCAAGGTTGGTTTTCCCGCAAGGTTGGTTTTCCCATAAGGTTGGTTTTCCCACAAGGTTGGTTTTCCCGCAAGGTTAGTTTTCCCACAAGGTCTGATTTAACACAATGTTTGTTTTCCCACAAGGTTGGTTTTCCCGAAAGGTTTGTTTCCCCACAAGGTTGGTTTTCCCACAAGGTTGGTTTTCCCGCAGGGTTTGTTTTCCCACAAGGTTAGTTTTCCCGCAAGGTTTGTTTCCCCACAAGGTTTGTTTTCCCACAAGGTTTGTTTTCCCACTGTGTTGGTTTTCCCAAAATGTTCGCTTTCCCACAAGGTTGGTTTTCCCACAAGGTTGGTTTTCCCACAAGGTTGGTTTTCCCGCAGGGTTGCTTTCCCTATAAGGTTGGTTTTCCCACAAGATTTGTTTTCTCACAAGGTTTGTTTTCCCACTAGGTTGTTTTTCCCACTAGGTTGGTTTTCCCACAAGGTTTGTTTTCCCACAAGCTTTGTTTTCCCCCAAGGTTGGTTTTCCCGCAGGGTTTGTTTTCCCACAAGGTTAGTTTTCCCGCAAGGTTTGTTTCCCCACAAGGTTTGTTTTCCCACAAGGTTTGTTTTCCCACTGTGTTGGTTTTCCCAAAAGGTTCGCTTTCCGCTTTCCACAAGGTTAGTTTTCCCGCAAGGTTTGTTTCCCCACAAGGTTTGTTTTCCCACAAGGTTTGTTTTCCCACTGTGTTGGTTTTCCCAAAAGGTTCGCTTTCCCACAAGTTTGGTTTTCCCACAAGGTTGGTTTTCCCACAAGGTTGGTTTTCCCGCAGGGTTGCTTTCCCTATAAGGTTGGTTTTCCCACAAGGTTTGTTTTCTCACAAGGTTTGTTTTCCCACTAGGTTGTTTTTCCCACTAGGTTGGTTTTCCCACAAGGTTTGTTTTCCCACAAGCTTTGTTTTCCCCCAAGGTTGGTTTTCCCGCAGGGTTTGTTTTAACACAAGGTTAGTTTTCCCGCAAGGTTTGTTTCCCCACAAGGTTTGTTTTCCCACAAGGTTTGTTTTCCCACTGTGTTGGTTTTCCCAAAAGGTTCGCTTTCCCACAAGGTTGGTTTTCCCGCAGGGTTGCTTTCCCCATAAGGTTGGTTTTCCCACAAGGTTTGTTTTCTCACAAGGTTTGTTTTCCCACTAGGTTGTTTTTCCCACTAGGTTGGTTTTCCGAAAAGGTTTGTTTTCCCACAAGCTTTGTTTTCCCCCAAGGTTGGTTTTCCCGCAAGGTTGGTTTACCCAAAAGGTTTGTTTTCCCACTGTGTTGGTTTTCCCAAAAGGTTCTCTTTCCCAAAAGGTTCGCTTTCCCGTAAGGTTGGTTTTCCCACAAGGTTTGTTTCACCACAAGGTTTGTTTTCCCACAAGGTTTGTTTTCCCACAAGGTTGGTTTTTCCGAAAGGTTTGTTTCCCCACAAGGTTGGTTTTCCCACAAGGTTGGTTTTCCCGCAGGGTTTGTTTTCCCACAAGGTTAGTTTTCCCTTAAGGTTTGTTTCCCCACAAGGTTTGTTTTCCCACAAGGTTTGTTTTCCCACAAGGTTGGTTTTTCCGAAGGGTTTGTTTCCCCACAAGGTTGGTTTTCCCACAAGGTTGGTTTTCCCGCAGGGTTTGTTTTCCCACAAGGTTAGTTTTCCCGCAAGGTTTGTTTCCCCACAAGGTTTGTTTTCCCACAAGGTTTGTTTTCCCACTGTGTTGGTTTTCCCAAAAGGTTCGCTTTCCCACAAGGTTGGTTTTCCCACAAGGTTTCTTTTCCCACAAGGTTAGTTTTCCCACAAGGTTTGTTTCCCCACAAGGTTTGTTTCCCCACAAGGTTTGTTTTCCCACAAGGTTTGTTTTCCCCCAAGGTTGGTTTTCCCGCAAGGTTGGTTTTCCCACAAGGTTTGTTTTCCCACTGTGTTGGTTTTCCCAAAAGGTTCGCTTTCCCACAAGGTTGGTTTTCCCACAAGGTTGGTTTTCCCGCAGGGTTGCTTTCCCCATAAGGTTTGTTTTCCCACTAGGTTGTGTTTCCCACTAGGTTGGTCTTCCCACAAGGTTTGTTTTCCCACAAGCTTTGTTTTCCCCCAAGGTTGGTTTTCCCGCAAGGTTGGTTTTCCCACAAGGTTTGTTTTTCCACTTTGTTGGTTTTCCCAAAAGGTTCGCTTTCCCGCAAGGTTGGTTTTCCCACAAGGTTTGTTTCCCCACAAGGTTTGTTTTCCCACAAGGTTTGTTTTCCCACAAGGTTGGTTTTCCCGAAAGGTTTGTTTCCCCACAAGGTTGGTTTTCCCACAAGGTTGGTTTTACCGCAGGGTTTGTTTTCCCACAAGGTTAGTTTTCCCGCAAGGTTTGTTTCCCCACAAGGTTTGTTTTCCCACAAGGATTGTTTTCTCACAAGGTTTGTTTTCCCACTAGGTTTGTTTCCCCACAAGGTTTGTTTTCCCACAAGGTTTGTTTTCCCCCAAGGTTGGTTTTCCCGCAAGGTTGGTTTTCCCACAAGGTTTGTTTTCCCACTGTGTTTGTTTTCCCAAAAGGTTCGCTTTCCCACAAGGTTCGTTTTCCCACAAGGTTGGTTTTCCCACAAGGTTTGTTTCCCCACAAGGTTTGTTTTCCCACAAGGATTGTTTTCTCACAAGGTTTGTTTTCCCACTGTGTTGGTTTTCCCAAAAGGTTCGCTTTCCCGGAAGGCTGGTTTTCCCACAAGGTTTGTTTCCCCACAATGTTTGTTTTCTCACAATGTTTGTTTTCCCACAAGGTTAGTTTTCCCACAAGGTTTGTTTCCCCACAAGGTTTGTTTCCCCACAAGGTTTGTTTTCCCACAAGGATTGTTTTCTCACAAGGTTTGTTTTCCCACTGTGTTGGTTTTCCCAAAAGGTTCGCTTTCCCGCAAGGTTCGCTTTCCCACAAGGTTTGTTTTCCCACAAGCTTTGTTTTCCCCCAAGGTTGGTTTTCCCGCAGGGTTTGTTTTCCCACAAGGTTAGTTTTCCCGCAAGGTTTGTTTCCCCACAAGGTTTGTTTTCTCACAAGGTTTGTTTTCCCACTAGGTTGTTTTTCCCACTAGGTTGGTTTTCCGAAAAGGTTTGTTTTCCCACAAGCTTTGTTTTCCCCCAAGGTTGGTTTTCCCGCAAGGTTGGTTTTCCCACAAGGTTTGTTTTCCCACTGTGTTGGTTTTCCCAAAAGGTTCGCTTTCCCGGAAGGCTTGTTTTCCCACAAGGTTTGTTTCCCCACAATGTTTGTTTTCTCACAAGGTTTGTTTTCCCACAAGGTTGGTTTTCCCGAAAGGTTTGTTTCCCCACAAGGTTGGTTTTCCCACAAGGCTGGTTTTCCCGCAGGGTTTGTTTTCCCACAAGGTTAGTTTTCCCGCAAGGTTTGTTTTCCCACAAGGTTAGTTTTCCCACAAGGTTTGTTTCCCCACAAGGTTTGTTTCCCCACAAGGTTTGTTTTCCCACAAGGATTGTTTTCTCACAAGGTTTGTTTTCCCACTGTGTTGGTTTTCCCAAAAGGTTCGCTTTCCCGCAAGGTTCGCATTCCCACAAGGTTTGTTTTCCCACAAGCTTTGTTTTCCCCCAAGGTTGGTTTTCCCGCAAGGTTGGTTTTCCCACAAGGTTTGTTTTCCCACTTTGTTGGTTTTCCCAAAAGGTTCGCTTTCCCGCAAGGTTGGTTTTCCCACAAGGTTTGTTTCCCCACAAGGTTTGTTTTCCCACAAGGTTTGTTTTTCCACAAGGTTGGTTTTCCCGAAAGGTTTGTTTCCCCACAAGGTTGGTTTTCCCACAAGGTTGGTTTTACCGCAGGGTTTGTTTTCCCACTAGGTTGGTTTTCCCACAAGGTTTGTTTTCCCACAAGCTTTGTTTTCCCCCAAGGTTGGTTTTCCCGCAGGGTTTGTTTTCCCACAAGGTTAGTTTTCCCGCAAGGTTTGTTTCCCCACAAGGTTTGTTTTCCCACAAGGTTTGTTTTCCCACTGTGTTGGTTTTCCCAAAAGGTTCGCTTTCCCACAAGGTTGGTTTTCCCACAAGGTTGGTTTTCCCGCAGGGTTGCTTTCCCCATAAGGTTGGTTTTCCCACAAGGTTTGTTTTCTCACAAGGTTTGTTTTCCCACTAGGTTGTTTTTCCCACTAGGTTGGTTTTCCGAAAAGGTTTGTTTTCCCACAAGCTTTGTTTTCCCCCAAGGTTGGTTTTCCCGCAAGGTTGGTTTACCCAAAAGGTTTGTTTTCCCACTGTGTTGGTTTTCCCAAAAGGTTCTCTTTCCCAAAAGGTTCGCTTTTCCGCAAGGTTGGTTTTCCCACAAGGTTTGTTTCCCCACAAGGTTTGTTTTCCCACAAGGTTTGTTTTCCCACAAGGTTGGTTTTTCCGAAAGGTTTGTTTCCCCACAAGGTTGGTTTTCCCACAAGGTTGGTTTTCCCGCAGGGTTTGTTTTCCCACAAGGTTAGTTTTCCCTTAAGGTTTGTTTCCCCACAAGGTTTGTTTTCCCACAAGGTTTGTTTTCCCACAAGGTTGGTTTTCCCGAAAGGTTTGTTTCCCCAAAAGGTTGGTTTTCCCACAAGGTTGGTTTTCCCGCAGGGTTTGTTTTCCCACAAGGTTAGTTTTCCCGCAAGGTTTGTTTCCCCACAAGGTTTGTTTTCCCACAAGGTTCGTTTTCCCACTGTGTTGGTTTTCCCAAAAGGTTCGCTTTCCCACAAGGTTGGTTTTCCCACAAGGTTTGTTTTCCCACAAAGTTAGTTTTCCCACAAGGTTTGTTTCCCCACAAGGTTTTTTTCCCCACAAGGTTTGTTTTCCCACAAGGTTTGTTTTCCCCCAAGGTTGGTTTTCCCGCAAGGTTGGTTTTCCCACAAGGTTTGTTTTCCCACTGTGTTGGTTTTCCCAAAAGGTTCGCTTTCCCGCAAGGTTTGTTTTCCCACAAGGTTTGTTTCCCCACAAGGTTTGTTTTCTCACAAGGTTTGTTTTCCCACTGTGTTGGTTTTCCCAAGAGGTTTGCTTTCCCGCAAGGTTCGCTTTCCCGCAAGGTTGGTTTTCCCACAAGGTTTGTTTTCTCACAAGGTTTGTTTTCCCACTAGGTTTGTTTCCCCACAAGGTTTGTTTTCTCACAAGGTTTGTTTTCCCACAAGGTTTGTTTTCCCACAAGGTTTGTTTTCCCACAAGGTTTGTTTTGCAACAAGGTTGGTTTTCCAGAAAGGTTTGTTTCCCCACAAGGTTGGTTTTCCCACAAGGTTTGTTTTCCCGCAGGGTTTGTTTTCCCACAAGGTTAGTTTTCCCGCAAGGTTTGTTTTCCCACAAGGTTAGTTTTCCCACAAGGTTTGTTTCCCCACAAGGTTTGTTTCCCCACAAGGTTTGTTTTCCCACAAGGATTGTTTTCTCACAAGGTTTGTTTTCCCACTGTGTTGGTTTTCCCAAAAGGTTCGCTTTCCCGCAAGGTTGGTTTTCC
Source organism: Branchinecta lynchi (assembly GCA_023053575.1). Taxonomy (NCBI): domain Eukaryota; kingdom Metazoa; phylum Arthropoda; class Branchiopoda; order Anostraca; family Branchinectidae; genus Branchinecta; species Branchinecta lynchi. The sequence goes on along the minus strand of JAKZAP010000091.1, from coordinate 76,047 downwards.
CACAAGGTTGGTTTTCCCGCAGGGTTTGTTTCCCCATAAGGTTGGTTTTCCCACAAGGTTTGTTTTCTCACAAGGTTTGTTTGCCCACTAGGTTGGTTTTCCCACAAGGTTTGTTTTCCCACAAGGTTTGTTTACCCACAAGGTTTGTTTTCCCCCAAGGTTGGTTTTCCCGCAAGGTTGGTTTTCCCATAAGGTTGGTTTTCCCACAAGGTTGGTTTTCCCGCAAGGTTAGTTTTCCCACAAGGTCTGATTTAACACAATGTTTGTTTTCCCACAAGGTTGGTTTTCCCGAAAGGTTTGTTTCCCCACAAGGTTGGTTTTCCCACAAGGTTGGTTTTCCCGCAGGGTTTGTTTTCCCACAAGGTTAGTTTTCCCGCAAGGTTTGTTTTCCCACAAGGTTGGTTTTCCCGAAAGGTTTGTTTCCCCACAAGGTTGGTTTTCAAACAAGGTTGGTTTTCCCGCAGGGTTTGTTTTCCCACAAGGTTAGTTTTCCCGCAAGGTTTGTTTCCCTACAAGGTTTGTTTTCCCACAAGGTTTGTTTTCCCACTGTGTTGGTTTTCCCAAAAGGTTCGCTTTCCCACAAGGTTGGTTTTCCCACAAGGTTGGTTTTCCCGCAGGGTTGCTTTCCCTATAAGGTTGGTTTTCCCACAAGGATTGTTTTCTCACAAGGTTTGTTTTCCCACTAGGTTGTTTTTCCCACTAGGTTGGTTTTCCCACAAGGTTTGTTTTCCCACAAGCTTTGTTTTCCCCCAAGGTTGGTTTTCCCGCAGGGTTTGTTTTCCCACAAGGTTAGTTTTCCCGCAAGGTTTGTTTCCCCACAAGGTTTGTTTTCCAACAAGGTTTGTTTTCCCACTGTGTTGGTTTTCCCAAAAGGTTCGCTTTCCCACAAGGTTGGTTTTCCCACTAGGTTGGTTTTCCCACAAGGCTGGTTTTCCCGCAGGGTTGTTTTCCCACAAGGTTAGTTTTCCCGTAAGGTTTGTTTTCCCACAAGGTTAGTTTTCCCACAAGGTTTGTTTCCCCACAAGGTTTGTTTCCCCACAAGGTTTGTTTTCCCACAAGGATTGTTTTCTCACAAGGTTTGTTTTCCCACTGTGTTGGTTTTCCCAAAAGGTTCGCTTTCCCGCAAGGTTCGCTTTCCCACAAGGTTTGTTTTCCCACAAGCTTTGTTTTCCCCCAAGGTTGGTTTTCCCGCAGGGTTTGTTTTCCCACAAGGTTAGTTTTCCCGCAAGGTTTGTTTCCCCACAAGGTTTGTTTTCTCACAAGGTTTGTTTTCCCACTAGGTTGTTTTTCCCACTAGGTTGGTTTTCCGAAAAGGTTTGTTTTCCCACAAGCTTTGTTTTCCCCCAAGGTTGGTTTTCCCGCAAGGTTGGTTTTCCCACAAGGTTTGTTTTCCCACTGTGTTGGTTTTCCCAAAAGGTTCGCTTTCCCGGAAGGCTGGTTTTCCCACAAGGTTTGTTTCCCCACAATGTTTGTTTTCTCACAAGGTTTGTTTTCCCACAAGGTTGGTTTTCCCGAAAGGTTTGTTTCCCCACAAGGTTGGTTTTCCCACAAGGCTGGTTTTCCCGCAGGGTTTGTTTTCCCACAAGGTTAGTTTTCCCGCAAGGTTTGTTTTCCCACAAGGTTAGTTTTCCCACAAGGTTTGTTTCCCCACAAGGTTTGTTTCCCCACAAGGTTTGTTTTCCCACAAGGATTGTTTTCTCACAAGGTTTGTTTTCCCACTGTGTTGGTTTTCCCAAAAGGTTCGCTTTCCCGCAAGGTTCGCATTCCCACAAGGTTTGTTTTCCCACAAGCTTTGTTTTCCCCCAAGGTTGGTTTTCCCGCAAGGTTGGTTTTCCCACAAGGTTTGTTTTCCCACTTTGTTGGTTTTCCCAAAAGGTTCGCTTTCCCGCAAGGTTGGTTTTCCCACAAGGTTTGTTTCCCCACAAGGTTTGTTTTCCCACAAGGTTTGTTTTTCCACAAGGTTGGTTTTCCCGAAAGGTTTGTTTCCCCACAAGGTTGGTTTTCCCACAAGGTTGGTTTTACCGCAGGGTTTGTTTTCCCACTAGGTTGGTTTTCCCACAAGGTTTGTTTTCCCACAAGCTTTGTTTTCCCCCAAGGTTGGTTTTCCCGCAGGGTTTGTTTTCCCACAAGGTTAGTTTTCCCGCAAGGTTTGTTTCCCCACAAGGTTTGTTTTCCCACAAGGTTTGTTTTCCCACTGTGTTGGTTTTCCCAAAAGGTTCGCTTTCCCACAAGGTTGGTTTTCCCACAAGGTTGGTTTTCCCGCAGGGTTGCTTTCCCCATAAGGTTGGTTTTCCCACAAGGTTTGTTTTCTCACAAGGTTTGTTTTCCCACTAGGTTGTTTTTCCCACTAGGTTGGTTTTCCGAAAAGGTTTGTTTTCCCACAAGCTTTGTTTTCCCCCAAGGTTGGTTTTCCCGCAAGGTTGGTTTACCCAAAAGGTTTGTTTTCCCACTGTGTTGGTTTTCCCAAAAGGTTCTCTTTCCCAAAAGGTTCGCTTTTCCGCAAGGTTGGTTTTCCCACAAGGTTTGTTTCCCCACAAGGTTTGTTTTCCCACAAGGTTTGTTTTCCCACAAGGTTGGTTTTTCCGAAAGGTTTGTTTCCCCACAAGGTTGGTTTTCCCACAAGGTTGGTTTTCCCGCAGGGTTTGTTTTCCCACAAGGTTAGTTTTCCCTTAAGGTTTGTTTCCCCACAAGGTTTGTTTTCCCACAAGGTTTGTTTTCCCACAAGGTTGGTTTTCCCGAAAGGTTTGTTTCCCCAAAAGGTTGGTTTTCCCACAAGGTTGGTTTTCCCGCAGGGTTTGTTTTCCCACAAGGTTAGTTTTCCCGCAAGGTTTGTTTCCCCACAAGGTTTGTTTTCCCACAAGGTTCGTTTTCCCACTGTGTTGGTTTTCCCAAAAGGTTCGCTTTCCCACAAGGTTGGTTTTCCCACAAGGTTTGTTTTCCCACAAGGTTAGTTTTCCCACAAGGTTTGTTTCCCCACAAGGTTTTTTTCCCCACAAGGTTTGTTTTCCCACAAGGTTTGTTTTCCCCCAAGGTTGGTTTTCCCGCAAGGTTGGTTTTCCCACAAGGTTTGTTTTCCCACTGTGTTGGTTTTCCCAAAAGGTTCGCTTTCCCGCAAGGTTTGTTTTCCCACAAGGTTTGTTTCCCCACAAGGTTTGTTTTCTCACAAGGTTTGTTTTCCCACTGTGTTGGTTTTCCCAAGAGGTTTGCTTTCCCGCAAGGTTCGCTTTCCCGCAAGGTTGGTTTTCCCACAAGGTTTGTTTTCTCACAAGGTTTGTTTTCCCACTAGGTTTGTTTCCCCACAAGGTCTGTTTTCTCACAAGGTTTGTTTTCCCACAAGGTTTGTTTTCCCACAAGGTTTGTTTTCCCACAAGGTTTGTTTTGCAACAAGGTTGGTTTTCCAGAAAGGTTTGTTTCCCCACAAGGTTGGTTTTCCCACAAGGTTTGTTTTCCCGCAGGGTTTGTTTTCCCACAAGGTTAGTTTTCCCGCAAGGTTTGTTTTCCCACAAGGTTAGTTTTCCCACAAGGTTTGTTTCCCCACAAGGTTTGTTTCCCCACAAGGTTTGTTTTCCCACAAGGATTGTTTTCTCACAAGGTTTGTTTTCCCACTGTGTTGGTTTTCCCAAAAGGTTCGCTTTCCCGCAAGGTTGGTTTTCCCACAAGGTTGGTTTTCCCGCAGGGTTTGTTTCCCCATAAGGTTGGTTTTCCCACAAGGTTTGTTTTCTCACAAGGTTTGTTTGCCCACTAGGTTGGTTTTCCCACAAGGTTTGTTTTCCCACAAGGTTTGTTTACCCACAAGGTTTGTTTTCCCCCAAGGTTGGTTTTCCCGCAAGGTTGGTTTTCCCATAAGGTTGGTTTTCCCACAAGGTTGGTTTTCCCGCAAGGTTAGTTTTCCCACAAGGTCTGATTTAACACAATGTTTGTTTTCCCACAAGGTTGGTTTTCCCGAAAGGTTTGTTTCCCCACAAGGTTGGTTTTCCCACAAGGTTGGTTTTCCCGCAGGGTTTGTTTTCCCACAAGGTTAGTTTTCCCGCAAGGTTTGTTTTCCCACAAGGTTGGTTTTCCCGAAAGGTTTGTTTCCCCACAAGGTTGGTTTTCAAACAAGGTTGGTTTTCCCGCAGGGTTTGTTTTCCCACAAGGTTAGTTTTCCCGCAAGGTTTGTTTCCCTACAAGGTTTGTTTTCCCACAAGGTTTGTTTTCCCACTGTGTTGGTTTTCCCAAAAGGTTCGCTTTCCCACAAGGTTGGTTTTCCCACAAGGTTGGTTTTCCCACAAGGTTGGTTTTCCCGCAGGGTTGCTTTCCCTATAAGGTTGGTTTTCCCACAAGGATTGTTTTCTCACAAGGTTTGTTTTCCCACTAGGTTGTTTTTCCCACTAGGTTGGTTTTCCCACAAGGTTTGTTTTCCCACAAGCTTTGTTTTCCCCCAAGGTTGGTTTTCCCGCAGGGTTTGTTTTCCCACAAGGTTAGTTTTCCCGCAAGGTTTGTTTCCCCACAAGGTTTGTTTTCCAACAAGGTTTGTTTTCCCACTGTGTTGGTTTTCCCAAAAGGTTCGCTTTCCCACAAGGTTGGTTTTCCCACTAGGTTGGTTTTCCCGCAGGGTTGCTTTCCCCATAAGGTTGGTTTTCCCACAAGGTTTGTTTTCTCACAAGGTTTGTTTTCCCATTAGGTTGTCATTAGGTTGTTTCCCACAAGCTTTGTTTTCCCCCAAGGTTGGTTTTTCCGCAAGGTTGGTTTACCCAAAAGGTTTGTTTTCCCACTGTGTTGGTTTTCCCAAAAGGTTCTCTTTCCCAAAAGGTTCGCTTTCCCGCAAGGTTGGTTTTCCCACAAGGTTTGTTTCACCACAAGGTTTGTTTTCCCACAAGGTTGGTTTTTCCGAAAGGTTTGTTTCCCCACAAGGTTGGTTTTCCCACAAGGTTGGTTTTCCCGCAGGGTTTGTTTTCCCACAAGGTTAGTTTTCCCTTAAGGTTTGTTTCCCCACAAGGTTTGTTTTCCCACAAGGTTTGTTTTCCCACAAGGTTGGTTTTCCCGAAAGGTTTGTTTCCCCACAAGGTTGGTTTTCCCACAAGGTTGGTTTTCCCGCAGGGTTTGTTTTCCCACAAGGTTAGTTTTCCCGCAAGGTTTGTTTCCCCACAAGGTTTGTTTTCCCACAAGGTTTGTTTTCCCACTGTGTTGGTTTTCCCAAAAGGTTCGCTTTCCCACAAGGTTGGTTTTCCCACAAGGTTTGTTTTCCCACAAGGTTAGTTTTCCCACAAGGTTTGTTTCCCCACAAGGTTTGTTTCCCCACAAGGTTTGTTTTCCCCCAATGTTGGTTTTCCCGCAAGGTTGGTTTTCCCACAAGGTTTGTTTTCCCACTGTGTTGGTTTTCCCAAAAGGTTCGCTTTCCCACAAGGTTGGTTTTCCCACAAGGATGGTTTTCCCGCAGGGTTGCTTTCCCCATAAGGTTTGTTTTCCCACTAGGTTGTGTTTCCCACTAGGTTGGTCTTCCCACAAGGTTTGTTTTCCCACAAGCTTTGTTTTCCCCCAAGGTTGGTTTTCCCGCAATGTTGGTTTTCCCACAAGGTTTGTTTTCCCACTTTGTTGGTTTTCCCAAAAGGTTCGCTTTCCCGCAAGGTTGGTTTTTCCACAAGGTTTGTTTCCCCACAAGGTTTGTTTTCCCACAAGGTTTGTTTTCCCACAAGGTTGGTTTTCCCGAAAGGTTTGTTTCCCCACAAGGTTGGTTTACCCACAAGGTTGGTTTTCCCGCAGGGTTTGTTTTCCCACAAGGTTAGTTTTCCCGCAAGGTTTGTTTCCCCACAAGGTTTGTTTTCCCACAAGGATTGTTTTCTCACAAGGTTTGTTTTCCCACTAGGTTTATTTCCCCACAAGGTTTGTTTTCCCACAAGGTTTGTTTTCCCCCAAGGTTGGTTTTCCCGCAAGGTTGGTTTTCCCACAAGGTTTGTTTTCCCACTGTGTTGGTTTTCCCAAAAGGTTCGCTTTCCCACAAGGTTCGTTTTCCCACAAGGTTGGTTTTCCCACAAGGTTGGTTTTCCCGCAGGGTTGCTTTCCCCATAAGGTTGGTTTTCCCACAAGGTTTGTTTTCTCACAAGGTTTGTTTTCCCACTAGGTTGTTTTTCCCACTAGGTTGGTTTTCCGAAAAGGTTTGTTTTCCCACAAGCTTTGTTTTCCCCCAAGGTTGGTTTTCCCGCAAGGTTGGTTTTCCCACAAGGTTTGTTTTCCCGCTGTGTTGGTTTTCCCAAAAGGTTCGCTTTCCCGGAAGGCTGGTTTTCCCACAAGGTTTGTTTCCCCACATTGTTTGTTTTCTCACAAGGTTTGTTTTCCCACAAGGTTGGTTTTCCCGAAAGGTTTGTTTCCCCACAAGGTTGGTTTTCCCACAAGGCTGGTTTTCCCGCAGGGTTTGTTTTCCCACAAGGTTAGTTTTCCCGCAAGGTTTGTTTTCCCACAAGGTTAGTTTTCGCACAAGGTTTGTTTTCTCACTGTGTTGGTTTTCCCAAAAGGTTCGCTTTCCCGCAAGGTTGGTTTTCCCACAAGGTTGGTTTTCCCGCAGGGTTTGTTTCCCCATAAGGTTGGTTTTCCCACAAGGTTTGTTTTCTCACAAGGTTTGTTTTCCCACTAGGTTGGTTTTCCCACAAGGTTTGTTTTCCCACAAGGTTTGTTTACCCACAAGGTTTGTTTTCCCCCAAGGTTGGTTTTCCCGCAAGGTTGGTTTTCCCATAAGGTTGGTTTTCCCACAAGGTTGGTTTTCCCGCAAGGTTAGTTTTCCCACAAGGTCTGATTTAACACAATGTTTGTTTTCCCACAACTTTGGTTTTCCCGAAAGGTTTGTTTCCCCACAAGGTTGGTTTTCCCACAAGGTTGGTTTTCCCGCAGGGTTTGTTTTCCCACAAGGTTAGTTTTCCCGCAAGGTTTGTTTCCCCACAAGGTTTGTTTTCCCACAAGGTTTGTTTTCCCACTGTGTTGGTTTTCCCAAAATGTTCGCTTTCCCACAAGGTTGGTTTTCCCACAAGGTTGGTTTTCCCACAAGGTTGGTTTTCCCGCAGGGTTGCTTTCCCTATAAGGTTGGTTTTCCCACAAGGTTTGTTTTCTCACAAGGTTTGTTTTCCCACTAGGTTGTTTTTCCCACTAGGTTGGTTTTCCCACAAGGTTTGTTTTCCCACAAGCTTTGTTTTCCCCCAAGGTTGGTTTTCCCGCAGGGTTTGTTTTCCCACAAGGTTAGTTTTCCCGCAAGGTTTGTTTCCCCACAAGGTTTGTTTTCCCACAAGGTTTGTTTTCCCACTGTGTTGGTTTTCCCAAAAGGTTCGCTTTCCGCTTTCCACAAGGTTAGTTTTCCCGCAAGGTTTGTTTCCCCACAAGGTTTGTTTTCCCACAAGGTTTGTTTTCCCACTGTGTTGGTTTTCCCAAAAGGTTCGCTTTCCCACAAGGTTGGTTTTCCCACAAGGTTGGTTTTCCCACAAGGTTGGTTTTCCCGCAGGGTTGCTTTCCCTATAAGGTTGGTTTTCCCACAAGGTTTGTTTTCTCACAAGGTTTGTTTTCCCACTAGGTTGTTTTTCCCACTAGGTTGGTTTTCCCACAAGGTTTGTTTTCCCACAAGCTTTGTTTTCCCCCAAGGTTGGTTTTCCCGCAGGGTTTGTTTCCCCACAAGGTTTGTTTTCCCACAAGGTTTGTTTTCCCACTGTGTTGGTTTTCCCAAAAGGTTCGCTTTCCCACAAGGTTGGTTTTCCCACAAGGTTGGTTTTCCCGCAGGGTTGCTTTCCCCATAAGGTTGGTTTTCCCACAAGGTTTGTTTTCTCACAAGGTTTGTTTTCCCACTAGGTTGTTTTTCCCACTAGGTTGGTTTTCCGAAAAGGTTTGTTTTCCCACAAGCTTTGTTTTCCCCCAAGGTTGGTTTTCCCGCAAGGTTGGTTTACCCAAAAGGTTTGTTTTCCCACTGTGTTGGTTTTCCCAAAAAGTTCTCTTTCCCAAAAGGTTCGCTTTCCCGCAAGGTTGGTTTTCCCACAAGGTTTGTTTCACCACAAGGTTTGTTTTCCCACAAGGTTTGTTTTCCCACAAGGTTGGTTTTTCCGAAAGGTTTGTTTCCCCACAAGGTTGGTTTTCCCACAAGGTTGGTTTTCCCGCAGGGTTTGTTTTCCCACAAGGTTAGTTTTCCCTTAAGGTTTGTTTCCCCACAAGGTTTGTTTTCCCACAAGGTTTGTTTTCCCACAAGGTTGGTTTTCCCGAAAGGTTTGTTTCCCCACAAGGTTGGTTTTCCCACAAGGTTGGTTTTCCCGCAGGGTTTGTTTTCCCACAAGGTTAGTTTTCCCGCAAGGTTTGTTTCCCCACAAGGTTTGTTTTCCCACAAGGTTTGTTTTCCCACTGTGTTGGTTTTCCCAAAAGGTTCGCTTTCCCACAAGGTTGGTTTTCCCACAAGGTTTGTTTTCCCACAAGGTTAGTTTTCCCACAAGGTTTGTTTCCCCACAAGGTTTGTTTCCCCACAAGGTTTGTTTTCCCACAAGGTTTGTTTTCCCCCAAGGTTGGTTTTCCCGCAAGGTTGGTTTTCCCACAAGGTTTGTTTTCCCACTGTGTTGGTTTTCCCAAAAGGTTCGCTTTCCCACAAGGTTGGTTTTCCCACAAGGTTGGTTTTCCCGCAGGGTTGCTTTCCCCATAAGGTTTGTTTTCCCGCAAGGTTTGTTTCCCCACAAGGTTTTTTTTCCCACAAGGTTTGTTTTCCCACTGTGTTGGTTTTCCCAAAAGGTTCGCTTTCCCACAAGGTTGGTTTTCCCACAAGGTTTGTTTTCCCACAAGGTTTGTTTTCCCACTGTGTTGGTTTTCCCAAAAGGTTCGCTTTCCCACAAGGTTGGTTTTCCCACAAGGTTTGTTTTCCCACAAGGTTAGTTTTCCCACAAGGTTTGTTTCCCCACAAGGTTTGTTTCCCCACAAGGTTTGTTTTCCCACAAGGTTTGTTTTCCCCCAAGGTTGGTTTTCCCGCAAGGTTGGTTTTCCCACAAGGTTTGTTTTCCCACTGTGTTGGTTTTCCCAAAAGGTTCGCTTTCCCACAAGGTTGGTTTTCCCACAAGGTTGGTTTTCCCGCAGGGTTGCTTTCCCCATAAGGTTTGTTTTCCCACTAGGTTGTGTTTCCCACTAGGTTGGTCTTCCCACAAGGTTTGTTTTCCCACAAGCTTTGTTTTCCCCCAAGGTTGGTTTTCCCGCAAGGTTGGTTTTCCCACAAGGTTTGTTTTTCCACTTTGTTGGTTTTCCCAAAAGGTTCGCTTTCCCGCAAGGTTGGTTTTCCCACAAGGTTTGTTTCCCCACAAGGTTTGTTTTCCCACAAGGTTTGTTTTCCCACAAGGTTGGTTTTCCCGAAAGGTTTGTTTCCCCACAAGGTTGGTTTTCCCACAAGGTTGGTTTTCCCGCAGGGTTTGTTTTCCCACAAGGTTAGTTTTCCCGCAAGGTTTGTTTCCCCACAAGGTTTGTTTTCCCACAAGGATTGTTTTCTCACAAGGTTTGTTTTCCCACTAGGTTTGTTTCCCCACAAGGTTTGTTTTCCCACAAGGTTTGTTTTCCCCCAAGGTTGGTTTTCCCGCAAGGTTGGTTTTCCCACAAGGTTTGTTTTCCCACTGTGTTGGTTTTCCCAAAAGGTTCGCTTTCCCACAAGGTTCGTTTTCCCACAAGGTTGGTTTTCCCACAAGGTTTGTTTCCCCACAAGGTTTGTTTTCCCACAAGGATTGTTTTCTCACAAGGTTTGTTTTCCCACTGTGTTGGTTTTCCCAAAAGGTTCGCTTTCCCGGAAGGCTGGTTTTCCCACAAGGTTTGTTTCCCCACAATGTTTGTTTTCTCACAATGTTTGTTTTCCCACAAGGTTGGTTTTCCCGAAAGGTTTTTTTCCCCACAAGGTTTGTTTTCCCACAAGGTTAGTTTTCCCGCAAGGTTTGTTTTCCCACAAGGTTAGTTTTCCCACAAGGTTTGTTTCCCCACAAGGTTTGTTTCCCCACAAGGTTTGTTTTCCCACAAGGATTGTTTTCTCACAAGGTTTGTTTTCCCACTGTGTTGGTTTTCCCAAAAGGTTCGCTTTCCCGCAAGGTTCGCTTTCCCACAAGGTTTGTTTTCCCACAAGCTTTGTTTTCCCCCAAGGTTGGTTTTCCCGCAGGGTTTGTTTTCCCACAAGGTTAGTTTTCCCGCAAGGTTTGTTTCCCCACAAGGTTTGTTTTCTCACAAGGTTTGTTTTCCCACTAGGTTGTTTTTCCCACTAGGTTGGTTTTCCGAAAAGGTTTGTTTTCCCACAAGCTTTGTTTTCCCCCAAGGTTGGTTTTCCCGCAAGGTTGGTTTTCCCACAAGGTTTGTTTTCCCACTGTGTTGGTTTTCCCAAAAGGTTCGCTTTCCCGGAAGGCTGGTTTTCCCACAAGGTTTGTTTCCCCACAATGTTTGTTTTCTCACAAGGTTTGTTTTCCCACAAGGTTGGTTTTCCCGAAAGGTTTGTTTCCCCACAAGGTTGGTTTTCCCACAAGGCTGGTTTTCCCGCAGGGTTTGTTTTCCCACAAGGTTAGTTTTCCCTCAAGGTTTGTTTTCCCACAAGGTTAGTTTTCCCACAAGGTTTGTTTCCCCACAAGGTTTGTTTCCCCACAAGGTTTGTTTTCCCACAAGGATTGTTTTCTCACAAGGTTTGTTTTCCCACTGTGTTGGTTTTCCCAAAAGGTTCGCTTTCCCGCAAGGTTCGCTTTCCCACAAGGTTTGTTTTCCCACAAGCTTTGTTTTCCCCCAAGGTTGGTTTTCCCGCAAGGTTGGTTTTCCCACAAGGTTTGTTTTCCCACTTTGTTGGTTTTCCCAAAAGGTTCGCTTTCCCGCAAGGTTGGTTTTCCCACAAGGTTTGTTTTCCCACAAGGTTTGTTTTTCCACAAGGTTGGTTTTCCCGAAAGGTTTGTTTCCCCACAAGCTTTGTTTTCCCCCAAGGTTGGTTTTACCGCAGGGTTTGTTTTCCCACTAGGTTGGTTTTCCCACAAGGTTTGTTTTCCCACAAGCTTTGTTTTCCCCCAAGGTTGGTTTTCCCGCAGGGTTTGTTTTCCCACAAGGTTAGTTTTCCCGCAAGGTTTGTTTCCCCACAAGGTTTGTTTTCCCACAAGGTTTGTTTTCCCACTGTGTTGGTTTTCCCAAAAGGTTCGCTTTCCCACAAGGTTGGTTTTCCCACAAGGTTGGTTTTCCCGCAGGGTTGCTTTCCCCATAAGGTTGGTTTTCCCACAAGGTTTGTTTTCTCACAAGGTTTGTTTTCCCACTAGGTTGTTTTTCCCACTAGGTTGGTTTTCCGAAAAGGTTTGTTTTCCCACAAGCTTTGTTTTCCCCCAAGGTTGGTTTTCCCGCAAGGTTGGTTTACCCAAAAGGTTTGTTTTCCCACTGTGTTGGTTTTCCCAAAAGGTTCTCTTTCCCAAAAGGTTCGCTTTTCCGCAAGGTTGGTTTTCCCACAAGGTTTGTTTCCCCACAAGGTTTGTTTTCCCACAAGGTTTGTTTTCCCACAAGGTTGGTTTTTCCGAAAGGTTTGTTTCCCCACAAGGTTGGTTTTCCCACAAGGTTGGTTTTCCCGCAGGGTTTGTTTTCCCACAAGGTTAGTTTTCCCTTAAGGTTTGTTTCCCCACAAGGTTTGTTTTCCCACAAGGTTTGTTTTCCCACAAGGTTGGTTTTCCCGAAAGGTTTGTTTCCCCACAAGGTTGGTTTTCCCACAAGGTTGGTTTTCCCGCAGGGTTTGTTTTCCCACAAGGTTAGTTTTCCCGCAAGGTTTGTTTCCCCACAAGGTTTGTTTTCCCACAAGGTTCGTTTTCCCACTGTGTTGGTTTTCCCAAAAGGTTCGCTTTCCCACAAGGTTGGTTTTCCCACAAGGTTTGTTTTCCCACAAGGTTAGTTTTCCCACAAGGTTTGTTTCCCCACAAGGTTTTTTTCCCCACAAGGTTTGTTTTCCCACAAGGTTTGTTTTCCCCCAAGGTTGGTTTTCCCGCAAGGTTGGTTTTCCCACAAGGTTTGTTTTCCCACTGTGTTGGTTTTCCCAAAAGGTTCGCTTTCCCGCAAGGTTGGTTTTCCCACAAGGTTTGTTTCCCCACAAGGTTTGTTTTCTCACAAGGTTTGTTTTCCCACTGTGTTGGTTTTCCCAAGAGGTTTGCTTTCCCGCAAGGTTTGCTTTCCCGCAAGGTTGGTTTTCCCACAAGGTTTGTTTTCTCACAAGGTTTGTTTTCCCACTAGGTTTGTTTCCCCACAAGGTTTGTTTTCTCACAAGGTTTGTTTTCCCACAAGGTTTGTTTTCCCACAAGGTTTGTTTTCCCACAAGGTTTGTTTTGCAACAAGGTTGTTTTTCCAGAAAGGTTTGTTTCCCCACAAGGTTGGTTTTCCCACAAGGTTTGTTTTCCCGCAGGGTTTGTTTTCCCACAAGGTTAGTTTTCCCGCAAGGTTTGTTTTCCCACAAGGTTAGTTTTCCCACAAGGTTTGTTTCCCCACAAGGTTTGTTTCCCCACAAGGTTTGTTTTCCCACAAGGATTGTTTTCTCACAAGGTTTGTTTTCCCACTGTGTTGGTTTTCCCAAAAGGTTCGCTTTCCCGCAAGGTTGGTTTTCCCACAAGGTTGGTTTTCCCGCAGGGTTTGTTTCCCCATAAGGTTGGTTTTCCCACAAGGTTTGTTTTCTCACAAGGTTTGTTTGCCCACTAGGTTGGTTTTCCCACAAGGTTTGTTTTCCCACAAGGTTTGTTTACCCACAAGGTTTGTTTTCCCCCAAGGTTGGTTTTCCCGCAAGGTTGGTTTTCCCATAAGGTTGGTTTTCCCACAAGGTTGGTTTTCCCGCAAGGTTAGTTTTCCCACAAGGTCTGATTTAACACAATGTTTGTTTTCCCACAAGGTTGGTTTTCCCGAAAGGTTTGTTTCCCCACAAGGTTGATTTTCCCACAAGGTTGGTTTTCCCGCAGGGTTTGTTTTCCCACAAGGTTAGTTTTCCCGCAAGGTTTGTTTTCCCACAAGGTTGGTTTTCCCGAAAGGTTTGTTTCCCCACAAGGTTGGTTTTCAAACAAGGTTGGTTTTCCCGCAGGGTTTGTTTTCCCACAAGGTTAGTTTTCCCGCAAGGTTTGTTTCCCCACAAGGTTTGTTTTCCCACAAGGTTTGTTTTCCCACTGTGTTGGTTTTCCCAAAAGGTTCGCTTTCCCACAAGGTTGGTTTTCCCACAAGGTTGGTTTTCCCACAACGTTGGTTTTCCCGCAGGGTTGCTTTCCCTATAAGGTTGGTTTTCCCACAAGGTTTGTTTTCTCACAAGGTTTGTTTTCCCACTAGGTTGTTTTTCCCACTAGGTTGGTTTTCCCACAAGGTTTGTTTTCCCACAAGCTTTGTTTTCCCCCAAGGTTGGTTTTCCCGCAGGGTTTGTTTTCCCACAAGGTTAGTTTTCCCGCAAGGTTTGTTTCCCCACAAGGTTTGTTTTCCCACAAGGTTTGTTTTCCCACTGTGTTGGTTTTCCCAAAAGGTTCGCTTTCCCACAAGGTTGGTTTTCCCACTAGGTTGGTTTTCCCGCAGGGTTGCTTTCCCCATAAGGTTGGTTTTCCCACAAGGTTTGTTTTCTCACAAGGTTTGTTTTCCCATTAGGTTGTCATTAGGTTGTTTCCCACAAGCTTTGTTTTCCCCCAAGGTTGGTTTTCCCGCAAGGTTGGTTTACCCAAAAGGTTTGTTTTCCCACTGTGTTGGTTTTCCCAAAATGTTCTCTTTCCCAAAAGGTTCGCTTTCCCGCAAGGTTGGTTTTCCCACAAGGTTTGTTTCACCACAAGGTTTGTTTTTTCACAAGGTTTGTTTTCCCACAAGGTTGGTTTTTCCGAAAGGTTTGTTTCCCCACAAGGTTGGTTTTCCCACAAGGTTGGTTTTCCCGCAGGGTTTGTTTTCCCACAAGGTTAGTTTTCCCTTAAGGTTTGTTTCCCCACAAGGTTTGTTTTCCCACAAGGTTTGTTTTCCCACAAGGTTGGTTTTCCCGAAAGGTTTGTTTCCCCACAAGGTTGGTTTTCCCACAAGGTTGGTTTTCCCGCAGGGTTTGTTTTCCCACAAGGTTAGTTTTCCCGCAAGGTTTGTTTCCCCACAAGGTTTGTTTTCCCACAAGGTTTGTTTTCCCACTGTGTTGGTTTTCCCAAAAGGTTCGCTTTCCCACAAGGTTGGTTTTCCCACAAGGTTTGTTTTCCCACAAGGTTAGTTTTCCCACAAGGTTTGTTTCCCCACAAGGTTTGTTTCCCCACAAGGTTTGTTTTCCCACAAGGTTTGTTTTCCCCCAAGGTTGGTTTTCCCGCAAGGTTGGTTTTCCCACAAGGTTTGTTTTCCCACTGTGTTGGTTTTCCCAAAAGGTTCGCTTTCCCACAAGGTTGGTTTTCCCACAAGGATGGTTTTCCCGCAGGGTTGCTTTCCCCATAAGGTTTGTTTTCCCACTAGGTTGTGTTTCCCACTAGGTTGGTCTTCTCACAAGGTTTGTTTTCCCACAAGCTTTGTTTTCCCCCAAGGTTGGTTTTCCCGCAAGGTTGGTTTTCCCACAAGGTTTGTTTTCCCACTTTGTTGGTTTTCCCAAAAGGTTCGCTTTCCCGCAAGGTTGGTTTTTCCACAAGGTTTGTTTCCCCACAAGGTTTGTTTTCCCACAAGGTTTGTTTTCCCACAAGGTTGGTTTTCCCGAAAGGTTTGTTTCCCCACAAGGTTGGTTTTCCCACAAGGTTGGTTTTCCCGCAGGGTTTGTTTTCCCACAAGGTTAGTTTTCCCGCAAGGTTTGTTTCCCCACAAGGTTTGTTTTCCCACAAGGATTGTTTTCTCACAAGGTTTGTTTTCCCACTAGGTTTGTTTCCCCACAAGGTTTGTTTTCCCACAAGGTTTGTTTTCCCCCAAGGTTGGTTTTCCCGCAAGGTTGGTTTTCCCACAAGGTTTGTTTTCCCACTGTGTTGGTTTTCCCAAAAGGTTCACTTTCCCACAAGGTTCGTTTTCCCACAAGGTTGGTTTTCCCACAAGGTTGGTTTTCCCGCAGGGTTGCTTTCCCCATCAGGTTGGTTTTCCCACAAGGTTTGTTTTCTCACAAGGTTTGTTTTCCCACTAGGTTGTTTTTCCCACTAGGTTGGTTTTCCGAAAAGGTTTGTTTTCCCACAAGCTTTGTTTTCCCCCAAGGTTGGTTTTCCCGCAAGGTTGGTTTTCCCACAAGGTTTGTTTTCCCGCTGTGTTGGTTTTCCCAAAAGGTTCGCTTTCCCGGAAGGCTGGTTTTCCCACAAGGTTTGTTTCCCCACATTGTTTGTTTTCTCACAAGGTTTGTTTTCCCACAAGGTTGGTTTTCCCGAAAGGTTTGTTTCCCCACAAGGTTGGTTTTCCCACAAGGCTGGTTTTCCCGCAGGGTTTGTTTTCCCACAAGGTTAGTTTTCCCGCAAGGTTTGTTTTCCCACAAGGTTAGTTTTCGCACAAGGTTTGTTTCCCCACAAGGTTTGTTTCCCCACAAGGTTTGTTTTCCCACAAGGATTGTTTTCTCACAAGGTTTGTTTTCCCACTGTGTTGGTTTTCCCAAAAGGTTCGCTTTCCCGCAAGGTTCGCTTTCCCACAAGGTTTGTTTTCCCACAAGCTTTGTTTTCCCCCAAGGTTGGTTTTCCCGCAAGGTTGGTTTTCCCACAAGGTTTGTTTTCCCACTTTGTTGGTTTTCCCAAAAGGTTCGCTTTCCCGCAAGGTTGTTTTTCCCACAAGGTTTGTTTCCCCACAAGGTTTGTTTTCCCACAAGGTTTGTTTTTCCACAAGGTTGGTTTTCCCGGAAGTTTGTTTCCCCACAAGGTTGGTTTTCCCACAAGGTTGGTTTTACCGCAGGGTTTGTTTTCCCACAAGGTTAGTTTTCCCGCAAGGTTTGTTTCCCCACAAGGTTTGTTTTCCCACAAGGATTGTTTTCTCACAAGGTTTGTTTTCCCACTAGGTTTGTTTCCCCACAAGGTTTGTTTTCCCACAAGGTTTGTTTTCCCCCAAGGTTGGTTTTCCCGCAAGGTTGGTTTTCCCACAAGGTTTGTTTTCCCACTGTGTTGGTTTTCCCAAAAGGTTCGCTTTCCCGCAAGGTTGGTTTTCCCCCAAGGTTGGTTTTCCCGCAGGGTTTGTTTTCCCACAAGGTTAGTTTTCCCGCAAGGTTTGTTTCCCCACAAGGTTTGTTTTCCCACAAGGTTTGTTTTCCCACTGTGTTGGTTTTCCCAAAAGGTTCGCTTTCCCACAAGGTTGGTTTTCCCACAAGGTTGGTTTTCCCACAAGGTTGGTTTTCCCGCAGGGTTGCTTTCCCCATCAGGTTGGTTTTCCCACAAGGTTTGTTTTCTCACAAGGTTTGTTTTCCCACTAGGTTGTTTTTCCCACTAGGTTGGTTTTCCCACAAGGTTTGTTTTCCCACAAGCTTTGTTTTCCCCCAAGGTTGTTTTTCCCACTAGGTTGGTTTTCCCACAAGGTTTTTTCCCACTGTGTTGGTTTTCCCAAAAGGTTCGCTTTCCCGCAAGGTTGGTTTTCCCACAAGGTTGGTTTTCCCGCAGGGTTTGTTTCCCCATAAGGTTGGTTTTCCCACAAGGTTTGTTTTCTCACAAGGTTTGTTTTCCCACAAGGTTTGTTTTCCCACAAGGTTTGTTTTCCCACAAGGTTCGTTTTCCCGCAGGGTTTGTTTTCCCACAAGGTTAGTTTTCCCGAAAGGTTTGTTTCCCCACAAGGTTGGTTTTCCCACAAGGTTGGTTTTCCCGCAGGGTTTGTTTTCCCACAAGCTTTGTTTTCCCCCAAGGTTGGTTTTCCCGCAAGGTTGTTTTTCCCACAAGGTTTGTTTTCCCACTGTGTTGGTTTTCCCGAAAGGTTCGCTTTCCCGCAAGGTTGGTTTTCCCACAAGGTTTTTTTCCCCACAAGGTTTGTTTTCCCATAAGGTTTGTTTTCCCACAAGGTTTGTTTTCCCACAAGGTTGTTTTCCCACAAGGTTTGTTTTCCCACAAGGTTGGTTTTCCCGCAAGGTTGGTTTTCCCACAAGGTTTGTGTTCCCACTGTGTTGGTTTTCCCAAAAGGTTCGCTTTCCCACAAGGTTTGTTTTCCCACAAGGTTTGTTTTGCCACAAGGTTAGTTTTCCAGAAAGGTTTGTTTCCCCACAAGGTTGGTTTTCCCACAAGGTTTGTTTTCCCGCAGGGTTTGTTTTCCCACAAGGTTAGTTTTCCCGCAAGGTTTGTTTTCCCACAAGGTTAGTTTTCCCACAAGGTTTGTTTCCCCACAAGGTCTGTTTCCCCACAAGGTTTGTTTCCCCACAAGGTTTGTTTTCCCACAAGGATTGTTTTCTCACAAGGTTTGTTTTCCCACTGTGTTGGTTTTCCAAAAAGGTTCACTTTCCCGCAAGGTTGGTTTTCCCACAAGGTTGGTTTTCCCGCAGGGTTTGTTTCCCCATAAGGTTGGTTTTCCCAAAAGGTTTGTTTTCTCACAAGGTTTGTTTTCCCACTAGGTTGGTTTTCCCACAAGTTTTGTTTTCTCACAAGGTTTGTTTACCCACAAGGTTTGTTTTCCCCCAAGGCTGGTTTTCCCGCAAGGTTGGTTTTCCCATAAGGTTTTTTTCCCACTGTGTTGGTTTTCCCAAAAGGTTCGCTTTCCCGCAAGGTTGGTTTTACCACAAGGTTGGTTTTCCCGCAGGGTTTGTTTCCCCATAAGGTTGGTTTTCCCACAAGGTTTGTTTTCTCACAAGGTTTGTTTTCCCACAAGGTTTGTTTTCCCACAAGGTTTGTTTTCCCACAAGGTTCGTTTTCCCGCAGGGTTTGTTTTCCCACAAGGTTAGTTTTCCCGAAAGGTTTGTTTCCCCACAAGGTTGGTTTTCCCACAAGGTTGGTTTTCCCGCAGGGTTTGTTTTCCCACAAGCTTTGTTTTCCCCCAAGGTTGGTTTTCCCGCAAGGTTGTTTTTCCCACAAGGTTTGTTTTCCCACTGTGTTGGTTTTCCCAAAAGGTTCGCTTTCCTGCAAGGTTGGTTTTCCCACAAGGTTTGTTTCCCCACAAGGTTTGTTTTCCCATAAGGTTTGTTTTCCCACAAGGTTTGTTTTCCCACAAGGTTTGTTTTCCCACAAGGTTTGTTTTCCCACAAGGTTGGTTTTCCCGCAAGGTTGGTTTTCCCACAAGGTTTGTGTTCCCACTGTGTTGGTTTTCCCAAAAGGTTCGCTTTCCCACAAGGTTTGTTTTCCCACAAGGTTTGTTTTGCCACAAGGTTGGTTTTCCAGAAAGGTTTGTTTCCCCACAAGGTTGGTTTTCCCACAAGGTTTGTTTTCCCGCAGGGTTTGTTTTCCCACAAGGTTAGTTTTCCCGCAAGGTTTGTTTTCCCACAAGGTTAGTTTTCCCACAAGGTTTGTTTCCCCACAAGGTTTGTTTCCCCACAAGGTTTGTTTCCCCACAAGGTTTGTTTTCCCACAAGGATTGTTTTCTCACAAGGTTTGTTTTCCCACTGTGTTGGTTTTCCAAAAAGGTTCACTTTCCCGCAAGGTTGGTTTTCCCACAAGGTTGGTTTTCCCGCAGGGTTTGTTTCCCCATAAGGTTGGTTTTCCCAAAAGGTTTGTTTTCTCACAAGGTTTGTTTTCCCACTAGGTTGGTTTTCCCACAAGTTTTGTTTTCCCACAAGGTTTGTTTACCCACAAGGTTTGTTTTCCCCCAAGGCTGGTTTTCCCGCAAGGTTGGTTTTCCCATAAGGTTGGTTTTCCCACAAGGTTGGTTTTCCCGCAAGGTTAGTTTTCCCACAAGGTCTGATTTAACACAATGTTTGTTTTCCCACAAGGTTGGTTTTCCCGAAAGGTTTGTTTCCCCACAAGGTTGGTTTTCCCACAAGGTTGGTTTACCCGCAGGGTTTGTTTTCCCACAAGGTTAGTTTTCCCGCAAGGTTTGTTTTCCCACAAGGTTGGTTTTCCCGAAAGGTTTGGTTCCCCACAAGGTTGGTTTTCCCACAAGGTTGGTTTTCCCGCAGGGTTTGTTTTCCCACAAGGTTAGTTTTCCCGCAAGGTTTGTTTCCCCACAAGGTTTGTTTTCCCACAAGGTTTGTTTTCCCACTGTGTTGGTTTTCCCAAAAGGTTCGCTTTCCCACAATGTTGGTTTTCCCACAAGGTTGGTTTTCCCACAAGGTTGGTTTTCCCGCAGGGTTGCTTTCCCCATGAGGTTGGTTTTCCCACAAGGTTTGTTTTCTCACAAGGTTTGTTTTCCCACTAGGTTGTTTTTCCCACTAGGTTGGTTTTCCCACAAGGTTTGTTTTCCCACAAGCTTTGTTTTCCCCCAAGGTTTGTTTTCCCACAAGGTTTGTTTTCCCACTGTGTTGGTTTTCCCAAAAGGTTCGCTTTCCCACAAGGTTGGTTTTCCCACAAGGTTGGTTTTCCCGCAGGGTTGCTTTCCCCATAAGGTTGGTTTTCCCACAAGGTTTGTTTTCCCACAAGGTTTGTTTCCCCACAAGGTTTGTTTCCCCACAAGGTTTGTTTCCCCACAAGGTTTGTTTTCCCACAAGGATTGTTTTCTCACAAGGTTTGTTTTCCCACAAGGTTTGTTTCCCCACAAGGTTTGTTTCCCCACAAGGTTTGTTTTCCCACAAGGTTAGTTTTCCCACAAGGTTTGTTTCCCCACAAGGTTTGTTTTCCCACAAGGATTGTTTTCTCACAAGGTTTGTTTTCCCACTGTGTTGGTTTTCCCAAGAGGTTCGCTTTCCCGCAAGGTTCGCTTTCCCGCAAGGTTGGTTTTCCCACAAGGTTTGTTTTCTCACAAGGTTTGTTTTCCCACTAGGTTTGTTTCCCCACAAGGTTTGTTTTCTCACAAGGTTTGTTTTCCCACACGGTTTGTTTCCCCACAAGGTTTGTTTTCCCATAAGGTTGGTTTTCCCACAAGGTTGGTTTTCCCGCAAGGTTAGTTTTCCCACAAGGTCTGATTTAACACAATGTTTGTTTTCCCACAAGGTTGGTTTTCCCGAAAGGTTTGTTTCCCCACAAGGTTGGTTTTCCCACAAGGTTGGTTTACCCGCAGGGTTTGTTTTCCCACAAGGTTAGTTTTCCCGCAAGGTTTGTTTTCCCACAAGGTTGGTTTTCCCGAAAGGTTTGTTTCCCCACAAGGTTGGTTTTCCCACAAGGTTGGTTTTCCCGCAGGGTTTGTTTTCCCACAAGGTTAGTTTTCCCGCAAGGTTTCTTTCCCCACAAGGTTTGTTTTCCCACAAGGTTTGTTTTCCCACTGTGTTGGTTTTCCCAAAAGGTTCGCTTTCCCACAAGGTTGGTTTTCCCACAAGGTTGGTTTTCCCACAAGGTTGGTTTTCCCGCAGGGTTGCTTTCCCCATGAGGTTGGTTTTCCCACAAGGTTTGTTTTCTCACAAGGTTTGTTTTCCCACTAGGTTGTTTTTCCCACTAGGTTGGTTTTCCCACAAGGTTTGTTTTCCCACAAGCTTTGTTTTCCCCCAAGGTTTGTTTTCCCACAAGGTTTGTTTTCCCACTGTGTTGGTTTTCCCAAAAGGTTCGCTTTCCCACAAGGTTGGTTTTCCCACAAGGTTGGTTTTCCCGCAGGGTTGCTTTCCCCATAAGGTTGGTTTTCCCACAAGGTTTGTTTTCCCACAAGGTTTGTTTCCCCACAAGGTTTGTTTCCCCACAAGGTTTGTTTCCCCACAAGGTTTGTTTTCCCACAAGGATTGTTTTCTCACAAGGTTTGTTTTCCAACAAGGTTTGTTTCCCCACAAGGTTTGTTTCCCCACAAGGTTTGTTTTCCCACAAGGTTAGTTTTCCCACAAGGTTTGTTTCCCCACAAGGTTTGTTTCCCCACAAGGTTTGTTTTCCCACAAGGATTGTTTTCTCACAAGGTTTGTTTTCCCACTGTGTTGGTTTTCCCAAGAGGTTCGCTTTCCCGCAAGGTTCGCTTTCCCGCAAGGTTGGTTTTCCCACAAGGTTTGTTTTCTCACAAGGTTTGTTTTCCCACTAGGTTTGTTTCCCCACAAGGTTTGTTTTCTCACAAGGTTTGTTTTCCCACAAGGTTTGTTTCCCCACAAGGTTTGTTTCCCCACAAGGTTTGTTTTCCCACAAGGATTGTTTTCTCACAAGGTTTGTTTTCCCACTGTGTTGGTTTTCCCAAGAGGTTCGCTTTCCCGCAAGGTTCGCTTTCCCGCAAGGTTGGTTTTCCCACAAGATTTGTTTTCTCACAAGGTTTGTTTTCCCACTAGGTTTGTTTCCCCACAAGGTTTGTTTTCTCACAAGGTTTGTTTTCCCACAAGGTTTGTTTTCCCACAAGGTTTGTTTTCCCACAAGGTTTGTTTTGCAACAAGGTTGGTTTTCCAGAAAGGTTTGTTTCCCCACAAGGTTGGTTTTCCCACAAGGTTTGTTTTCCCGCAGGGTTTGTTTTCCCACAAGGTTAGTTTTCCCGCAAGGTTTGTTTTCCCACAAGGTTAGTTTTCCCACAAGGTTTGTTTCCCCACAAGGTTTGTTTCCCCACAAGGTTTGTTTTCCCACAAGGATTGTTTTCTCACAAGGTTTGTTTTCCCACTGTGTTGGTTTTCCCAAAAGGTTCGCTTTCCCGCAAGGTTGGTTTTCCTACAAGGTTGGTTTTCCCGCAGGGTTTGTTTCCCCATAAGGTTGGTTTTCCCACAAGGTTTGTTTTCTCACAAGGTTTTTTTTCCCACTAGGTTGGTTTTCCCACAAGGTTTGTTTTCCCACAAGGTTTGTTTACCCACAAGGTTTGTTTTCCCCCAAGGTTGGTTTTCCCGCAAGGTTGGTTTTCCATAAGGTTGGTTTTCCCACAAGGTTGGTTTTCCCGCAAGGTTAGTTTTCCCACAAGGTCTGATTTAACACAATGTTTGTTTTCCCACAAGGTTGGTTTTCCCGAAAGGTTTGTTTCCCCACAAGGTTGGTTTTCCCACAAGGTTGGTTTTCCCGCAGGGTTTGTTTTCCCACAAGGTTTGTTTTCCCACAAGGTTTGTTTTCCCACTGTGTTGGTTTTCCCAAAAGGTTTGTTTCCCCACAAGGTTGGTTTTCCCACAAGGTTGGTTTTCCCGCAGGGTTTGTTTTCCCACAAGGTTAGTTTTCCCGCAAGGTTTGTTTCCCCACAAGGTTTGTTTTCCCACAAGGTTTGTTTTCCCACTGTGTTGGTTTTCCCAAAAGGTTCGCTTTCCCACAAGGTTGGTTTTCCCACAAGGTTTGTTTTCCCACAAGGTTAGTTTTCCCACAAGGTTTGTTTCCCCACAAGGTTTGTTTCCCCACAAGGTTTGTTTTCCCACAAGGTTTGTTTTCCCCCAAGGTTGGTTTTCCCGCAAGGTTGGTTTTCCCACAAGGTTTGTTTTCCCACTGTGTTGGTTTTCCCAAAAGGTTCGCTTTCCCACAAGGTTTGTTTTCCCACAAGGTTTGTTTTCCCACAAGGTTAGTTTTCCCACAAGGTTTGTTTCCCCACAAGGTTTGTTTCCCCACAAGGTTTGTTTTCCCACAAGGATTGTTTTCTCACAAGGTTTGTTTTCCCACTGTGTTGGTTTTCCCAAAAGGTTCGCTTTCCCGCAAGGTTGGTTTTCCTACAAGGTTGGTTTTCCCGCAGGGTTTGTTTCCCCATAAGGTTGGTTTTCCCACAAGGTTTGTTTTCTCACAAGGTTTGTTTTCCCACTAGGTTGGTTTTCCCACAAGGTTTGTTTTCCCACAAGGTTTGTTTACCCACAAGGTTTGTTTTCCCCCAAGGTTGGTTTTCCCGCAAGGTTGGTTTTCCCATAAGGTTGGTTTTCCCACAAGGTTGGTTTTCCCGCAAGGTTAGTTTTCCCACAAGGTCTGATTTAACACAATGTTTGTTTTCCCACAAGGTTGGTTTTCCCGAAAGGTTTGTTTCCCCACAAGATTGGTTTTCCCACAAGGTTGGTTTTCCCGCAGGGTTTGTTTTCCCACAAGGTTAGTTTTCCCGCAAGGTTTGTTTTCCCACAAGGTTGGTTTTCCCGAAAGGTTTGTTTCCCCACAAGGTTGGTTTTCCCACAAGGTTGGTTTTCCCGCAGGGTTTGTTTTCCCACAAGGTTAGTTTTCCCGCAAGGTTTGTTTCCCCACAAGGTTTGTTTTCCCACAAGGTTTGTTTTCCCACTGTGTTGGTTTTCCCAAAAGGTTCGCTTTCCCACAAGGTTGGTTTTCTCACAAGGTTGGTTTTCCCACAAGGTTGGTTTTCCAGCAGGGTTGCTTTCCCTATAAGGTTGGTTTTCCCACAAGGTTTTTTTTCTCACAAGGTTTGTTTTCCCACTAGGTTGTTTTTCCCACTAGGTTTGTTTTCCCACAAGGTTTGTTTTCCCACAAGCTTTGTTTTCCCCCAAGGTTGGTTTTCCCGCAGGGTTTGTTTTCCCACAATGTTAGTTTTCCCGCAAGGTTTGTTTCCCCACAAGGTTTGTTTTCCCACAAGGTTTGTTTTCCCACTGTGTTGGTTTTCCCAAAAGGTTCGCTTTCCCAAAAGGTTGGTTTTCCCACAAGGTTGGTTTTCCCGCAGGGTTGCTTTCCCCATAAGGTTGGTTTTCCCACAAGGTTTGTTTTCTCACAAGGTTTGTTTTCCCACTAGGTTGTTTTTCCCACTAGGTTGGTTTTCCGAAAAGGTTTGTTTTCCCACAAGCTTTGTTTTCCCCCAAGGTTGGTTTTCCCGCAAGGTTGGTTTACCCAAAAGGTTTGTTTTCCCACTTTGTTGGTTTTCCCAAAAGGTTCTCTTTCCCAAAAGGTTCGCTTTCCCGCAAGGTTGGTTTTCCCACAAGGTTTGTTTCCCCACAAGGTTTGTTTTCCCACAAGGTTTGTTTTCCCACAAGGTTGGTTTTTCCGAAAGGTTTGTTTCCCCACAAGGTTGGTTTTCCCACAAGGTTGGTTTTCCCACAAGGTTTGTTTCCCCACAAGGTTTGTTTTCCCACAAGGTTTGTTTTCCCACAAGGTTGGTTTTCCCGAAAGGTTTGTTTCCCCACAAGGTTGGTTTTCCCACAAGGTTGGTTTTCCCGCAGGGTTTGTTTTCCCACAAGGTTAGTTTTCCCGCAAGGTTTGTTTCCCCACAAGGTTTGTTTTCCCACAAGGTTTGTTTTCCCACTGTGTTGGTTTTCCCAAAAGGTTCGCTTTCCCACTAGGTTGGTCTTCCCACAAGGTCTGTTTTCCCAAAAGCTTTGTTTTCCCCCAAGGTTGGTTTTCCCGCAAGGTTGGTTTTCCCACAAGGTTTGTTTTCCCACTTTGTTGGTTTTCCCAAAAGGTTCGCTTTCCCGCAAGGTTGGTTTTCCCACAAGGTTTGTTTCCCCACAAGGTTTGTTTTCTCACAAGGTTTGTTTTCCCACTGTGTTGGTTTTCCCAAGAGGTTCGCTTTCCCGCAAGGGTCGCTTTCCCGCAAGGTTGGTTTTCCCACAAGGTTTGTTTTCTCACAAGGTTTGTTTTCCCACTAGGTTTGTTTCCCCACAAGGTTTGTTTTCTCACAAGGTTTGTTTTCCCACAAGGTTTGTTTTCCCACAAGGTTTGTTTTCCCACAAGGTTTGTTTTGCAACAAGGTTGGTTTTCCAGAAAGGTTTGTTTCCCCACAAGGTTGTTTTTCCCACAAGGTTTGTTTTCCCGCAGGGTTTGTTTTCCCACAAGGTTAGTTTTCCCACAAGGTTTGTTTTCCCACAAGGTTAGTTTTCCCACAAGGTTTGTTTCCCCACAAGGTTTGTTTCCCCACAAGGTTTGTTTTCCCATAAGGATTGTTTTCTCACAAGGTTTGTTTTCCCACTGTGTTGGTTTTCCCAAAAGGTTCGCTTTCCCGCAAGGTTGGTTTTTCCACAAGGTTGGTTTTGCCGCAGGGTTTGTTTCCCCATAAGGTTGGTTTTCCCACAAGGTTTGTTTTCTCACAAGGTTTGTTTTCCCACTAGGTTGGTTTTCCCACAAGGTTTTTTTTCCCACAAGGTTTGTTTACCCACAAGGTTTGTTTTCCCCCAAGGTTGGTTTTCCCGCAAGGTTGGTTTTCCCATAAGGTTGGTTTTCCCACAAGGTTGGTTTTCCCGCAAGGTTAGTTTTCCCACAAGGTCTGATTTAACACAATGTTTGTTTTCCCACAAGGTTGGTTTTCCCGAAAGGTTTGTTTCCCCACAAGCTTTGTTTTCCCCCAAGGTTGGTTTTCCCGCAGGGTTTGTTTTCCCACAAGGTTAGTTTTCCCGCAAGGTTTGTTTCCCCACAAGGTTTGTTTTCCCACAAGGTTTGTTTTCCCACTGTGTTGGTTTTCCCAAAAGGTTCGCTTTCCCACAAGGTTGGTTTTCCCACAAGGTTGGTTTTCCCGCAGGGTTGCTTTCCCCATAAGGTTGGTTTTCCCACTAATTTTGTTTTCTCACAAGGTTTGTTTTCCCACTAGGTTGTTTTTCCCACTAGGTTGGTTTTCCGAAAAGGTTTGTTTTCCCACAAGCTTTGTTTTCCCCCAAGGTTGGTTTTCCCGCAAGGTTGGTTTACCCAAAAGGTTTGTTTTCCCACTGTGTTGGTTTTCCCAAAAGGTTCTCTTTCCCAAAAGGTTCGCTTTCCCGCAAGGTTGGTTTTCCCACAAGGTTTGTTTCCCCACAAGGTTTGTTTTCCCACAAGGTTTGTTTTCCCACAAGGTTGGTTTTTCCGAAAGGTTTGTTTCCCCACAAGGTTGGTTTTCCCACAAGGTTGGTTTTCCCGCAGGGTTTGTTTTCCCACAAGGTTAGTTTTCCCTTAAGGTTTGTTTCCCCACAAGGTTTGTTTTCCCACAAGGTTTGTTTTCCCACAAGGTTGGTTTTCCCGAAAGGTTTGTTTCCCCACAAGGTAGGTTTTCCCACAAGGTTGGTTTTCCCGCAGGGTTTGTTTTCCCACAAGGTTAGTTTTCCCGCAAGGTTTGTTTCCCCACAAGGATTGTTTTCCCACAAGGTTTGTTTTCCCACTGTGTTGGTTTTCCCAAAAGGTTCGCTTTCCCACAAGGTTGGTTTTCCCACAAGGTTTGTTTTCCCACAAGGTTAGTTTTCCCACAAGGTTTGTTTCCCCACAAGGTTTGTTTCCCCACAAGGTTTGTTTTCCCACAAGGTTTGTTTTCCCCCAAGGTTGGTTTTCCCGCAAGGTTGGTTTTCCCACAAGGTTTGTTTTCCCACTGTGTTGGTTTTCCCAAAAGGTTCGCTTTCCCACAAGGTTGGTTTTCCCACAAGGTTGGTTTTCCCACAAGGTTGGTTTTCCCGCAGGGTTGCTTTCCCTATAAGGTTGGTTTTCCCACAAGGTTTGTTTTCTCACAAGGTTTGTTTTCCCACTAGGTTGTTTTTCCCACTAGGTTGGTTTTCCCACAAGGTTTGTTTTCCCACAAGCTTTGTTTTCCCCCAAGGTTGGTTTTCCCGCAGGGTTTGTTTTCCCACAAGGTTAGTTTTCCCGCAAGGTTTGTTTCCCCACAAGTTTTGTTTTCCCACAAGGTTTGTTTTCCCACTGTGTTGGTTTTCCCAAAAGGTTCGCTTTCCCACAAGGTTGGTTTTCCCGCAGGGTTGCTTTCCCCATAAGGTTGGTTTTCCCACAAGGTTTGTTTTCTCACAAGGTTTGTTTTCCCACTAGGTTGTTTTTCCCACTAGGTTGGTTTTCCGAAAAGGTTTGTTTTCCCACAAGCTTTGTTTTCCCCCAAGGTTGGTTTTCCCGCAAGGTTGGTTTACCCAAAAGGTTTGTTTTCCCACTGTGTTGGTTTTCCCAAAAGGTTCTCTTTCCCAAAAGGTTCGCTTTCCCGCAAGGTTGGTTTTCCCACAAGGTTTGTTTCCCCACAAGGTTTGTTTTCCCACAAGGTTTGTTTTCCCACAAGGTTGGTTTTTCCGAAAGGTTTGTTTCCCCACAAGGTTGGTTTTCCCACAAGTTGGTTTTCCCGCAGGGTTTGTTTTCCCACAAGGTTAGTTTTCCCTTAAGGTTTGTTTCCCCACAAGGTTTGTTTTCCCACAAGGTTTGTTTTCCCACAAGGTTGGTTTTCCCGAAAGGTTTGTTTCCCCACAAGGTTGGTTTTCCCACAAGGTTGGTTTTCCCGCAGGGTTTGTTTTCCCACAAGGTTAGTTTTCCCGCAAGGTTTGTTTCCCCACAAGGTTTGTTTTCCCACAAGGTTTGTTTTCCCACTGTGTTGGTTTTCCCAAAAGGTTCGCTTTCCCACAAGGTTTGTTTTCCCACTAGGTTTGTTTCCCCACAAGGTTTGTTTTCTCAAAAGGTTTGTTTTCCCACAAGGTTTGTTTTCCCACAAGGTTTGTTTTCCCACAAGGTTTGTTTTGCAACAAGGTTGGTTTTCCAGAAAGGTTTGTTTGCCCACAAGGTTGGTTTTCCCACAAGGTTTGTTTTCCCGCAGGGTTTGTTTTCCCACAAGGTTAGTTTTCCCGCAAGGTTTGTTTTCCCACAAGGTTAGTTTTCCCACAAGGTTTGTTTCCCCACAAGGTTTGTTCCCCCACAAGGTTTGTTTTCCCACAAGGTTTGTTTTCCCACTGTGTTGGTTTTCCCACAAGGTTGGTTTTCCAGCAGGGTTGCTTTCCCTATAAGGTTGGTTTTCCCACAAGGTTTGTTTTCTCACAAGGTTTGTTTTCCCACAAGGTTTGTTTTCCCACAAGGTTTGTTTCCCCACAAGGTTTGTTCCCCCACAAGGTTTGTTTTCCCACAAGGTTGGTTTTCCCACAAGGTTGGTTTTCCAGCAGGGTTGCTTTCCCTATAAGGTTGGTTTTCCCACAAGGTTTGTTTTCTCACAAGGTTTGTTTTCCCACTAGGTTGTTTTTCCCACTAGGTTGGTTTTCCCACAAGGTTTGTTTTCCCACAAGCTTTGTTTTCCCCCAAGGTTGGTTTTCCCGCAGGGTTTGTTTTCCCACAATGTTAGTTTTCCCGCAAGGTTTGTTTCCCCACAAGGTTTGTTTTCCCACAAGGTTTGTTTTCCCACTGTGTTGGTTTTCCCAAAAGGTTCGCTTTCCCACAAGGTTGGTTTTCCCACAAGGTTGGTTTTCCCGCAGGGTTGCTTTCCCCATAAGGTTGGTTTTCCCACAAGGTTTGTTTTCTCACAAGGTTTGTTTTCCCACTAGGTTGTTTTTCCCACTAGGTTGGTTTTCCGAAAAGGTTTGTTTTCCCACAAGCTTTGTTTTCCCCCAAGGTTGGTTTTCCCGCAAGGTTGGTTTACCCAAAAGGTTTGTTTTCCCACTTTGTTGGTTTTCCCAAAAGGTTCTCTTTCCCAAAAGGTTCGCTTTCCCGCAAGGTTGGTT
Organism: Branchinecta lynchi; assembly: GCA_023053575.1. Taxonomy (NCBI): domain Eukaryota; kingdom Metazoa; phylum Arthropoda; class Branchiopoda; order Anostraca; family Branchinectidae; genus Branchinecta; species Branchinecta lynchi. The sequence continues at coordinate 47,951 of JAKZAP010000091.1, read as the reverse complement.
TTCCCACAAGGTTTGTTTCCCCACAAGGTTTGTTTTCCCACAAGGTTTGTTTTCCCACAAGGTTGGTTTTTCCGAAAGGTTTGTTTCCCCACAAGGTTGGTTTTCCCACAAGGTTGGTTTTCCCGCAGGGTTTGTTTTCCCACAAGGTTAGTTTTCCCTTAAGGTTTGTTTCCCCACAAGGTTTGTTTTCCCACAAGGTTTGTTTTCCCACAAGGTTGGTTTTCCCGAAAGGTTTGTTTCCCCACAAGGTTGGTTTTCCCACAAGGTTGGTTTTCCCGCAGGGTTTGTTTTCCCACAAGGTTAGTTTTCCCGCAAGGTTTGTTTCCCCACAAGGTTTGTTTTCCCACAAGGTTTGTTTTCCCACTGTGTTGGTTTTCCCAAAAGGTTCGCTTTCCCACAAGGTTGGTTTTCCCACAAGGTTTGTTTTCCCACAAGGTTAGTTTTCCCACAAGGTTTGTTTCCCCACAAGGTTTGTTTCCCCACAAGGTTTGTTTTCCCACAAGGTTTGTTTTCCCCCAAGGTTGGTTTTCCCGCAAGGTTGGTTTTCCCACAAGGTTTGTTTTCCCACTGTGTTGGTTTTCCCAAAAGGTTCGCTTTCCCACAAGGTTGGTTTTCCCACAAGGTTGGTTTTCCCGCAGAGTTGCTTTCCCCATAAGGTTTGTTTTCCCACTAGGTTGTGTTTCCCACTAGGTTGGTCTTCCCACAAGGTCTGTTTTCCCACAAGCTTTCTTTTCCCCCAAGGTTGGTTTTCCCGCAAGGTTGGTTTTCCCACAAGGTTTGTTTTCCCACTTTGTTGGTTTTCCCAAAAGGTTCGCTTTCCCGCAAGGTTGGTTTTCCCACAAGGTTTGTTTCCCCACAAGGTTTGTTTTCTCACAAGGTTTGTTTTCCCACTGTGTTGGTTTTCCCAAGAGGTTCGCTTTCCCGCAAGGTTCGCTTTCCCGCAAGGTTGGTTTTCCCACAAGGTTTGTTTTCTCACAAGGTTTGTTTTCCCACTAGGTTTGTTTCCCCACAAGGTTTGTTTTCTCACAAGGTTTGTTTTCCCACAAGGTTTGTTTTCCCACAAGGTTTGTTTTCCCACAAGGTTTGTTTTGCAGCAAGGTTGGTTTTCCAGAAAGGTTTGTTTCCCCACAAGGTTATTTTTCCCACAAGGTTTGTTTTCCCGCAGGGTTTGTTTTCCCACAAGGTTAGTTTTCCCACAAGGTTTGTTTTCCCACAAGGTTAGTTTTCCCACAAGGTTTGTTTCCCCACAAGGTTTGTTTCCCCACAAGGTTTGTTTTCCCATAAGGATTGTTTTCTCACAAGGTTTATTTCCCACTGTGTTGGTTTTCCCAAAAGGTTAACTTTCCCGCAAGGTTGGTTTTCCCACAAGGTTGGTTTTGCCGCAGGGTTTGTTTCCCCATAAGGTTGGTTTTCCCACAAGGTTTGTTTTCTCACAAGGTTTGTTTTCCCACTAGGTTGGTTTTCCCACAAGGTTTGTTTTCCCACAAGGTTTGTTTACCCACAAGGTTTGTTTTCCCCCAAGGTTGGTTTTCCCGCAAGGTTGGTTTTCCCATAAGGTTGGTTTTCCCACAAGGTTGGTTTTCCCGCAAGGTTAGTTTTCCCACAAGGTCTGATTTAACACAATGTTTGTTTTCCCACAAGGTTGGTTTTCCCGAAAGGTTTGTTTCCCCACAAGCTTTGTTTTCCCCCAAGGTTGGTTTTCCCGCAGGGTTTGTTTTCCCACAAGGTTAGTTTTCCCGCAAGGTTTGTTTCCCCACAAGGTTTGTTTTCCCACAAGGTTTGTTTTCCCACTGTGTTGGTTTTCCCAAAAGGTTCGCTTTCCCACAAGGTTGGTTTTCCCACAAGGTTGGTTTTCCCGCAGGGTTGCTTTCCCCATAAGGTTGGTTTTCCCACAAATTTTGTTTTCTCACAAGGTTTGTTTTCCCACTTGGTTGTTTTTCCCACTAGGTTGGTTTTCCGAAAAGGTTTGTTTTCCCACAAGCTTTGTTTTCCCCCAAGGTTGGTTTTCCCGCAAGGTTGGTTTACCCAAAAGGTTTGTTTTCCCACTGTGTTGGTTTTCCCAAAAGGTTCTCTTTCCCAAAAGGTTCGCTTTCCCGCAAGGTTGGTTTTCCCACAAGGTTTGTTTCCCCACAAGGTTTGTTTTCCCACAAGGTTTGTTTTCCCACAAGGTTGGTTTTTCCGAAAGGTTTGTTTCCCCACAAGGTTGGTTTTCCCACAAGGTTGGTTTTCCCGCAGGGTTTGTTTTCCCACAAGGTTAGTTTTCCCTTAAGGTTTGTTTCCCCAAAAGGTTTGTTTTCCCACAAGGTTTGTTTTCCCACAAGGTTGGTTTTCCCGAAAGGTTTGTTTCCCCACAAGGTAGGTTTTCCCACAAGGTTGGTTTTCCCGCAGGGTTTGTTTTCCCACAAGGTTAGTTTTCCCGCAAGGTTTGTTTCCCCACAAGGATTGTTTTCCCACAAGGTTTGTTTTCCCACTGTGTTGGTTTTCCCAAAAGGTTCGCTTTCCCACAAGGTTGGTTTTCCCACAAGGTTTGTTTTCCCACAAGGTTAGTTTTCCCACAAGGTTTGTTTCCCCACAAGGTTTGTTTTCCCACAAGGTTTGTTTTCCCACAAGGTTTGTTTTCCCCCAAGGTTGGTTTTCCCGCAAGGTTGGTTTTCCCGCAAGGTTTGTTTTCCCACTGTGTTGGTTTTCCCAAAAGGTTCGCTTTCCCACAAGGTTGGTTTTCCCACAAGGTTGGTTTTCCCGCAGGGTTGCTTTCCCTATAAGGTTGGTTTTCCCACAAGGTTTGTTTTCTCACAAGGTTTGTTTTCCCACTAGGTTGTTTTTCCCACTAGGTTGGTTTTCCCACAAGGTTTGTTTTCCCACAAGCTTTGTTTTCCCCCAAGGTTGGTTTTCCCAAAAGGTTCGCTTTCCCACAAGGTTGGTTTTCCCACAAGGTTGGTTTTCCCGCAGGGTTGCTTTCCCCATAAGGTTGGTTTTCCCACAAGGTTTGTTTTCTCACAAGGTTTGTTTTCCCACTAGGTTGTTTTTCCCACTAGGTTGGTTTTCCGAAAAGGTTTGTTTTCCCACAAGCTTTGTTTTCCCCAAGGTTGGTTTTCCCGCAAGGTTGGTTTACCCAAAAGGTTTGTTTTCCCACTGTGTTGGTTTTCCCAAAAGGTTCTCTTTCCCAAAAGGTTCGCTTTCCCGCAAGGTTGGTTTTCCCACAAGGTTTGTTTCCCCACAAGGTTTGTTTTCCCACAAGGTTTGTTTTCCCACAAGGTTGGTTTTTCCGAAAGGTTTGTTTCCCCACAAGGTTGGTTTTCCCACAAGGTTGGTTTTCCCGCAGGGTTTGTTTTCCCACAAGGTTAGTTTTCCCTTAAGGTTTGTTTCCCCACAAGGTTTGTTTTCCCACAAGGTTTGTTTTCCCACAAGGTTGGTTTTCCCGAAAGGTTTGTTTCCCCACAAGGTTGGTTTTCCCACAAGGTTGGTTTTCCCGCAGGGTTTGTTTTCCCACAAGGTTAGTTTTCCCGCAAGGTTTGTTTCCCCACAAGGTTTGTTTTCCCACAAGGTTTGTTTTCCCACTGTGTTGGTTTTCCCAAAAGGTTCGCTTTCCCACAAGGTTGGTTTTCCCACATGGTTTGTTTTCCCACAAGGTTTGTTTTCCCCCAAGGTTGGTTTTCCCGCAAGGTTGGTTTTCCCACAAGGTTTGTTTTCCCACTGTGTTGGTTTTCCCAAAAGGTTTGCTTTCCCACAAGGTTGGTTTTCCCACAAGGTTGGTTTTCCCGCAGGGTTGCTTTCCCCATAAGGTTTGTTTTCCCACTAGGTTGTGTTTCCCACTAGGTTGGTCTTCCCACAAGGTTTGTTTTCCCACAAGCTTTGTTTTCCCCCAAGGTTGGTTTTCCCGCAAGGTTGGTTTTCCCACAAGGTTTGTTTTCCCACTTTGTTGGTTTTTCCAAAAGGTTCGCTTTCCCGCAAGGTTGGTTTTCCCACAAGGTTTGTTTCCCCACAAGGTTTGTTTTCTCACAAGGTTTGTTTTCCCACTGTGTTGGTTTTCCCAAGAGGTTCGCTTTCCCGCAAGGTTCGCTTTCCCGCAAGGTTGGTTTTCCTACAAGGTTTGTTTTCTCACAAGGTTTGTTTTCCCACTAGGTTTGTTTCCCCACAAGGTTTGTTTTCTCACAAGGTTTGTTTTCCCACAAGGTTTGTTTTCCCACAAGGTTTGTTTTCCCACAAGGTTTGTTTTGCAACAAGGTTGGTTTTCCAGAAAGGTTTGTTTCCCCACAAGGTTGGTTTTCCCACAAGGTTTGTTTTCCCACTTTGTTGGTTTTCCCAAAAGGTTCGCTTTCCCGCAAGGTTGGTTTTCCCACAAGGTTTGTTTCCCCACAAGGTTTGTTTTCTCACAAGGTTTGTTTTCCCACTGTGTTGGTTTTCCCAAGAGGTTCGCTTTCCCGCAAGGTTCGCTTTCCCGCAAGGTTGGTTTTCCCACAAGGTTTGTTTTCTCACAAGGTTTGTTTTCCCACTAGGTTTGTTTCCCCACAAGGTTTGTTTTCTCACAAGGTTTGTTTTCCCACAAGGTTTGTTTTCCCACAAGGTTTGTTTTCCCACAAGGTTTGTTTTGCAACAAGGTTGGTTTTCCAGAAAGGTTTGTTTCCCCACAAGGTTGGTTTTCCCACAAGGTTTGGTTTCCCGCAGGGTTTGTTTTCCCACAAGGTTAGTTTTCCCGCAAGGTTTGTTTTCCCACAAGGTTAGTTTTCCCACAAGGTTTGTTTCCCCACAAGGTTTGTTTCCCCACAAGGTTTGTTTTCCCACAAGGATTGTTTTCTCACAAGGTTTGTTTTCCCACTGTGTTGGTTTTCCCAAAAGGTTCGCTTTCCCGCAAGGTTGGTTTTCCCACAAGGTTGGTTTTCCCGCAGGGTTTGTTTCCCCATAAGGTTGGTTTTCCCACAAGGTTTGTTTTCTCACAAGGTTTGTTTTCCCACTAGGTTGGTTTTCCCACAAGGTTTGTTTTCCCACAAGGTTTGTTTACCCACAAGGTTTGTTTTCCCCCAAGGTTGGTTTTCCCGCAAGGTTGGTTTTCCCATAAGGTTGGTTTTCCCACAAGGTTGGTTTTCCCGCAAGGTTAGTTTTCCCACAAGGTCTGATTTAACACAATGTTTGTTTTCCCACAAGGTTGGTTTTCCCGAAAGGTTTGTTTCCCCACAAGGTTGGTTTTCCCACAAGGTTGGTTTTCCCGCAGGGTTTGTTTTCCCACAAGGTTAGTTTTCCCGCAAGTTTTTTTTTCCCACAAGGTTGGTTTTCCCGAAAGGTTTGTTTCCCCACAAGGTTGGTTTTCAAACAAGGTTGGTTTTCCTGCAGGGTTTGTTTTCCCACAAGGTTAGTTTTCCCGCAAGGTTTGTTTCCCCACAAGGTTTGTTTTCCCACAAGGTTTGTTTTCCCACTGTGTTGGTTTTCCCAAGATGTTCGCTTTCCCACAAGGTTGGTTTTCCCACAAGGTTGGTTTTCCCACAAGGTTGGTTTTCCCGCAGGGTTGCTTTCCCTATAAGGTTGGTTTTCCCACAAGGTTTGTTTTCTCACAAGGTTTGTTTTCCCACTAGGTTGTTTTTCCCACTAGGTTGGTTTTCCCACAAGGTTTGTTTTCCCACAAGCTTTGTTTTCCCCCAAGGTTGGTTTTCCCGCAGGGTTTGTTTTCCCACAAGGTTAGTTTTCCCGCAAGGTTTGTTTCCCCACAAGGTTTGTTTTCCCACAAGGTTTGTTTTCCCACTGTGTTGGTTTTCCCAAAAGGTTCGCTTTCCCACAAGGTTGGTTTTCCCACAAGGTTGGTTTTCCCGCAGGGTTGCTTTCCCCATAAGGTTGGTTTTCCCACAAGGTTTGTTTTCTCACAAGGTTTGTTTTCCCACTAGGTTGTTTTTCCCACTAGGTTGGTTTTCCGAAAAGGTTTGTTTTTCCACAAGCTTTGTTTTCCCCCAAGGTTGGTTTTCCCGCAAGGTTGGTTTACCCAAAAGGTTTGTTTTCCCACTGTGTTGGTTTTCCCAAAAGGTTCTCTTTCCCAAAAGGTTCGCTTTCCCGCAAGGTTGGTTTTCCCACAAGGTTTGTTTCCCCACAAGGTCTGTTTTCCCACAAGGTTTGTTTTCCCACAAGGTTGGTTTTTCCGAAAGGTTTGTTTCCCCACAAGGTTGGCTTTCCCACAAGGTTGGTTTTCCCGCAGGGTTTGTTTTCCCACAAGGTTAGTTTTCCCTTAAGGTTTGTTTCCCCACAAGGTTTGTTTTCCCACAAGGTTTGTTTTCCCACAAGGTTGGTTTTCCCGAAAGGTTTGTTTCCCCACAAGGTTGGTTTTCCCACAAGGTTGGTTTTCCCGCAGGGTTTGTTTTCCCACAAGGTTAGTTTTCCCGCAAGGTTTGTTTCCCCACAAGGTTTGTTTTCCCACAAGGTTTGTTTTCCCACTGTGTTGGTTTTCCCAAAAGGTTCTCTTTCCCACAAGGTTGGTTTTCCCACAAGGTTTGTTTTCCCACAAGGTTAGTTTTCCCACAAGGTTTGTTTCCCCACAAGGTTTGTTTCCCCACAAGGTTTGTTTTCCCACAAGGTTTGTTTTCCCCCAAGGTTGGTTTTCCCGAAAGGTTGGTTTTCCCGCAAGGTTGGTTTTCCCACAAGGTTTGTTTTCCCACTGTGTTGGTTTTCCCAAAAGGTTCGCTTTCCCACAAGGTTGGTTTTCCCACAAGGTTGGTTTTCCCACAAGGTTGGTTTTCCCGCAGGGTTGCTTTCCCTATAAGGTTGGTTTTCCCACAAGGTTTGTTTTCTCACAAGGTTTGTTTTCCCACTAGGTTGTTTTTCCCACTAGGTTGGTTTTCCCACAAGGTTTGTTTTCCCACAAGCTTTGTTTTCCCCCAAGGTTGGTTTTCCCGCAGGGTTTGTTTTCCCACAAGGTTAGTTTTCCCGCAAGGTTTGTTTCCCCACAAGGTTTGTTTTCCCACAAGGTTTGTTTTCCCACTGTGTTGGTTTTCCCAAAAGGTTCGCTTTCCCACAAGGTTGGTTTTCCCACAAGGTTTGTTTTCTCACAAGGTTTGTTTTCCCACTAGGTTGTTTTTCCCACTAGGTTGGTTTTCCCACAAGGTTTGTTTTCCCACAAGCTTTGTTTTCCCCCAAGGTTGGTTTTCCCGCAGGGTTTGTTTTCCCACAAGGTTAGTTTTCCCGCAAGGTTTGTTTCCCCACAAGGTTTGTTTTCCCACAAGGTTTGTTTTCCCACTGTGTTGGTTTTCCCAAAAGGTTCGCTTTCCCACAAGGTTGGTTTTCCCACAAGGTTGGTTTTCCCACAAGGTTTGTTTTCTCACAAGGTTTGTTTTCCCACTAGGTTGTTTTTCCCACTAGGTTGGTTTTCCGAAAAGGTTTGTTTTCCCACAATCTTTGTTTTCCCCCAAGGTTGGTTTTCCCGCAAGGTTGGTTTACCCAAAAGGTTTGTTTTCCCACTGTGTTGGTTTTCCCAAAAGGTTCTCTTTCCCAAAAGGCTCGCTTTCCCGCAAGGTTGGTTTTCCCAAAAGGTTCTCTTTCCCACAAGGTTGGTTTTCCCACAAGGTTTGTTTTCCCACAAGGTTAGTTTTCCCACAAGGTTTGTTTCCCCACAAGGTTTGTTTCCCCACAAGGTTTGTTTTCCCACAAGGTTTGTTTTCCCCCAAGGTTGGTTTTCCCGAAAGGTTGGTTTTCCCGCAAGGTTGGTTTTCCCACAAGGTTTGTTTTCCCACTGTGTTGGTTTTCCCAAAAGGTTCGCTTTCCCACAAGGTTGGTTTTCCCACAAGGTTGGTTTTCCCACAAGGTTGGTTTTCCCGCAGGGTTGCTTTCCCTATAAGGTTGGTTTTCCCACAAGGTTTGTTTTCTCACAAGGTTTGTTTTCCCACTAGGTTGTTTTTCCCACTAGGTTGGTTTTCCCACAAGGTTTGTTTTCCCACAAGCTTTGTTTTCCCCCAAGGTTGGTTTTCCCGCAGGGTTTGTTTTCCCACAAGGTTAGTTTTCCCGCAAGGTTTGTTTCCCCACAAGGTTTGTTTTCCCACAAGGTTTGTTTTCCCACTGTGTTGGTTTTCCCAAAAGGTTCGCTTTCCCACAAGGTTGGTTTTCCCACAAGGTTTGTTTTCTCACAAGGTTTGTTTTCCCACTAGGTTGTTTTTCCCACTAGGTTGGTTTTCCCACAAGGTTTGTTTTCCCACAAGCTTTGTTTTCCCCCAAGGTTGGTTTTCCCGCAGGGTTTGTTTTCCCACAAGGTTAGTTTTCCCGCAAGGTTTGTTTCCCCACAAGGTTTGTTTTCCCACAAGGTTTGTTTTCCCACTGTGTTGGTTTTCCCAAAAGGTTCGCTTTCCCACAAGGTTGGTTTTCCCACAAGGTTGGTTTTCCCACAAGGTTTGTTTTCTCACAAGGTTTGTTTTCCCACTAGGTTGTTTTTCCCACTAGGTTGGTTTTCCGAAAAGGTTTGTTTTCCCACAATCTTTGTTTTCCCACAAGGTTGGTTTTTCCGAAAGGTTTGTTTCCCCACAAGGTTGGTTTTCCCACAAGGTTGGTTTTCCCGCAGGGTTTGTTTTCCCACAAGGTTAGTTTTCCCTTAAGGTTTGTTTCCATACAAGGTTTGTTTTCCCACAAGGTTTGTTTTCCCACAAGGTTATTTTTCCCGAAAGGTTTGTTTCCCCACAAGGTTGGTTTTCCCACAAGGTTGGTTTTCCCGCAGGGTTTGTTTTCCCACAAGGTTAGTTTTCCCGCAAGGTTTGTTTCCCCACAAGGTTTGTTTTCCCACAAGGTTTGTTTTCCCACTGTGTTGGTTTTCCCAAAAGGTTCGCTTTCCCACAAGGTTGGTTTTCCCACAAGGTTTGTTTTCCCACAAGGCTAGTTTTCCCACAAGGTTTGTTTCCCCACAAGGTTTGTTTCCCCACAAGGTTTGTTTTCCCACAAGGTTTGTTTTCCCCCAAGGTTGGTTTTCCCGCAAGGTTGGTTTTCCCACAAGGTTTGTTTTCCCACTGTGTTGGTTTTCCCAAAAGGTTCGCTTTCCCACAAGGTTGGTTTTCCCACAAGGTTGGTTTTCCCGCAGGGTTGCTTTCCCCATAAGGTTTGTTTTCCCACTAGGTTGTGTTTCCCACTAGGTTGGTCTTCCCACAAGGTTTGTTTTCCCACAAGCTTTGTTTTCCCCCAAGGTTGGTTTTCCCGCAAGGTTGGTTTTCCCACAAGGTTTGTTTTCCCACTTTGTTGGTTTTCCCAAAAGGTTCGCTTTCCCGCAAGGTTGGTTTTCCCACAAGTTTGTTTCCCCACAAGGTTTGTTTTCCCACAAGGTTTGTTTTCCCACAAGGTTGGTTTTCCCGAAAGGTTTGTTTCCCCACAAGGTTGGTTTTCCCACAAGGTTGGTTTTCCCGCAGGGTTTGTTTTCCCACAAGGTTAGTTTTCCCGCAAGGTTTGTTTCCCCACAAGGTTTGTTTTCCCACAAGGATTGTTTTCTCACAAGGTTTGTTTTCCCACTAGGTTTGTTTCCCCACAAGGTTTGTTTTCCCACAAGGTTTGTTGTCCCCCAAGGTTGGTTTTCCCGCAAGGTTGGTTTTCCCACAAGGTTTGTTTTCCCACTGTGTTGGTTTTCCCAAAAGGTTCGCTTTCCCACAAGGTTCGTTTTCCCACAAGGTTGGTTTCCCCATAAGGTTGGTTTTCCCACAAGGTTTGTTTTCTCACAAGGTTTGTTTTCCCACTAGGTTGTTTTTCCCACTAGGTTGGTTTTCCGAAAAGGTTTATTTTCCCACAAGCTTTGTTTTCCCCCAAGGTTGGTTTTCCCGCAAGGTTGGTTTTCCCACAAGGTTTGTTTTCCCACTGTGTTGGTTTTCCCAAAAGGTTCGCTTTCCCGGAAGGCTGGTTTTCCCACAAGGTTTGTTTCCCCACAATGTTTGTTTTCTAACAAGGTTTGTTTTCCCACAAGGTTGGTTTTCCCGAAAGGTTTGTTTCCCCACAAGGTTGGTTTTCCCACAAGGCTGGTTTTCCCGCAGGGTTTGTTTTCCCACAAGGTTAGTTTTCCCGCATGGTTTGTTTTCCCACAAGGTTAGTTTTCCCACAAGGTTTGTTTCCCCACAAGGTTTGTTTCCCCACAAGGTTTGTTTGCCCACAAGGATTGTTTTCTCACAAGGTTTGTTTTCCCACTGTGTTGGTTTTCCCAAAAGGTTCGCTTTCCCGCAAGGTTCGCTTTCCCACAAGGTTTGTTTTCCCACAAGCTTTGTTTTCCCCCAAGGTTGGTTTTCCCGCAAGGTTGGTTTTCCCACAAGGTTTGTTTTCCCACTTTGTTGGTTTTCCCAAAAGGTTCGCTTTCCCGCAAGGTTGGTTTTCCCACAAGGTTTGTTTCCCCACAAGGTTTGTTTTCCCACAAGGTTTGTTTTTCCACAAGGTTGGTTTTCCCGAAAGGTTTGTTTCCCCACAAGGTTGGTTTTCCCACAAGGTTGGTTTTCCCGCAGGGTTTGTTTTCCCACAAGGTTAGTTTTCCCGCAAGGTTTGTTTCCCCACAAGGTTTGTTTTCCCACAAGGATTGTTTTCTCACAAGGTTTGTTTTCCCACTAGGTTTGTTTCCCCACAAGGTTTGTTTTCCCACAAGGTTTGTTTTCCCCCAAGGTTGGTTTTCCCGCAAGGTTGGTTTTCCCACAAGGTTTGTTTTCCCACTGTGTTGGTTTTCCCAAAAGGTTCGCTTTCCCGCAAGGTTGGTCTTCCCCCAAGGTTGGTTTTCCCGCAGGGTTTGTTTTCCCACAAGGTTAGTTTTCCCGCAAGGTTTGTTTCCCCACAAGGTTTGTTTTCCCACAAGGTTTGTTTTCCCACTGTGTTGGTTTTCCCAAAAGGTTCGCTTTCCCACAAGGTTGGTTTTCCCACAAGGTTGGTTTTCCCACAAGGTTGGTTTTCCCGCAGGGTTGCTTTCCCCATCAGGTTGGTTTTCCCACAAGGTTTGTTTTCTCACAAGGTTTGTTTTCCCACTAGGTTGTTTTTCCCACTAGGTTGGTTTTCCCACAAGGTTTGTTTTCCGACAAGCTTTGTTTTCCCCCAAGGTTGTTTTTCCCACTAGGTTGGTTTTCCCACAAGGTTTGTTTTCCCACAAGCTTTGTTTTCCCCCAAGGTTGGTTTTCCCGCAAGGTTCGTTTACCCACAAGGTTTGTTTTCCCACTGTGTTGGTTTTCCCAAAAGGTTCGCTTTCCCGCAAGGTTGGTTTTCCCACAAGGTTTGTTTCCCCACAAGGTTTGTTTTCCCACAAGGTTTGTTTTCCCACAAGGTTGGTTTTCCCGAAAGGTTTGTTTCCCCACAAGGTTGGTTTTCCCACAAGGTTGGTTTTCCCGCAGGGTTTGTTTTCCCACAAGGTTAGTTTTCCCGCAAGGTTTGTTTCCCCACAAGGTTTGTTTTCCCACAAGGTTTGTTTTCCCACTGTGTTGGTTTTCCCAAAAGGTTCGCTTTCCCAAAAGGTTGGTTTTCCCACAAGGTTGGTTTTCCCACAAGGTTGGTTTTCCCGCAGGGTTGCTTTCCCCATAAGGTTGGTTTTCCCAAAAGGTTCGCTTTCCCGCAAGGCTGGTTTTCCCACAAGGTTTGTTTTCCCACAAGGTTAGTTTTCCCACAAGGTTTGTTTTCCCACAAGGTTTGTTTTCCCACAAGGTTTGTTTTCCCACAAGGTTGGTTTTCCCGAAAGGTTTGTTTCCCCACAAGGTTGGTTTTCCCACAAGGTTGGTTTTCCCGCAGGGTTTGTTTTCCCACAAGGTTAGTTTTCCCGCAAGGTTTGTTTCCCCACAAGGTTTGTTTTCCCACAAGGTTTGTTTTCCCACTGTGTTGGTTTTCCCAAAAGGTTCGCTTTCCCAAAAGGTTGGTTTTCCCACAAGGTTGGTTTTCCCACAAGGTTGGTTTTCCCGCAGGGTTGCTTTCCCCATAAGGTTGGTTTTCCCAAAAGGTTCGCTTTCCCGCAAGGCTGGTTTTCCCACAAGGTTTGTTTCCCCACAAGGTTTGTTTTCCCACAAGGTTTGTTTTCCCACTGTGTTGGTTTTCCCAAAAGGTTCGCTTTCCCAAAAGGTTGGTTTTCCCACAAGGTTGGTTTTCCCACAAGGTTGGTTTTCCCGCAGGGTTGCTTTCCCCATAAGGTTGGTTTTCCCAAAAGGTTCGCTTTCCCACAAGGCTGGTTTTCCCGCAGGGTTTGTTTTCCCACAAGGTTAGTTTTCCCGCAAGGTTTGTTTTCCCACAAGGTTAGTTTTCCCACAAGGTTTGTTTCCCCACAAGGTTTTTTTCCCCACAAGGTTTGTTTTCCCACAAGGATTGTTTTCTCACAAGGTTTGTTTTCCCACTGTGTTGGTTTTCCCAAGAGGTTCGCTTTCCCGCAAGGTTCGCTTTCCCGCAAGGTTGGTTTTCCCACAAGGGTTGTTTTCTCACAAGGTTTGTGTTCCCACTAGGTTTGTTTCCCCACAAGGTTTGTTTTCTCACAAGGTTTGTTTTCCCACAAGGTTTGTTTTCCCACAAGGCTTGTTTTCCCACAAGGTTTGTTTTGCCACAAGGTTGGTTTTACAGAAAGGTTTGTTTCCCCACAAGGTTGGTTTTCCCACAAGGTTTGTTTTCCCGCAGGGTTTGTTTTCCCACAAGGTTAGTTTTCCCGCAAGGTTTGTTTTCCCACAAGGTTAGTTTTCCCACAAGGTTTGTTTCCCCACAAGGTTTGTTTCCCCACAAGGTTTGTTTTCCCACAAGGATTGTTTTCCCACAAAGTTTGTTTTCCCACTGTGTTGGTTTTCCCAAAAGGTTCGCTTTCCCGCAAGGTTGGTTTTCCCACAAGGTTGGTTTTCCCGCAGGGTTTGTTTCCCCATAAGGTTGGTTTTCCCAAAAGGTTTGTTTTCTCACAAGGTTTGTTTTCCCACTAGGTTGGTTTTCCCACAAGGTTTGTTTTCCCACAAGGTTTGTTTACCCACAAGGTTTGTTTTCCCCCAAGGTTGGTTTTCCCGCAAGGTTGGTTTTCCCATAAGGTTGGTTTTCCCACAAGGTTGGTTTTCCCGCAAGGTTAGTTTTCCCACAAGGTCTGATTTAACACAATGTTTGTTTTCCCACAAGGTTGGTTTTCCCGAAAGGTTTGTTTCCCCACAAGGTTGGTTTTCCCACAAGGTTGGTTTTCCCGCAGGGTTTGTTTTCCCACAAGGTTAGTTTTCCCGCAAGGTTTGTTTTCCCACAAGGTTGGTTTTCCCGAAAGGTTTGTTTCCCCACAAGGTTGGTTTTCCCACAAGGTTGGTTTTCCCGCAGGGTTTGTTTTCCCACAAGGTTAGTTTTCCCGCAAGGTTTGTTTCCCCACAAGGTTTGTTTTCCCACAAGGTTTGTTTTCCCACTGTGTTGGTTTTCCCAAAAGGTTCGTTTTCCCACAAGGTTGGTTTTCCCACAAGGTTGGTTTTTCCACAAGGTTGATTTTCCCGCAGGGTTGCTTTCCCCATGAGGTTGGTTTTCCCACAAGGTTTGTTTTCTCACAAGGTTTGTTTTCCCACTAGGTTGTTTTTCCCACTAGGCTGGTTTTCCCACAAGGTTTGTTTTCCCACAAGCTTTGTTTTCCCCCAAGGTTGGTTTTCCCGCAGGGTTTGTTTTCCCACAAGGTTAGTTTTCCCGCAAGGTTTGTTTCCCCACAAGGTTTGTTTTCCCACAAGGTTTGTTTTCCCACTGTGTTGGTTTTCCCAAAAGGTTCGCTTTCCCACAAGGTTGGTTTTCCCACAAGGTTGGTTTTCCCACAAGGTTGGTTTCCCCGCAGGGTTGCTTTCCCCATAAGGTTGGTTTTCCCACAAGGTTTGTTTTCCCACAAGGTTTGTTTTCTCACAAGGTTTGTTTTCCCACAAGGTTTGTTTCCCCACAAGGTCCTTATGGGAAAACCAACCTTGCGGGAAAACCAACCTTGGGGGAAAACAAACCTTGTGGGTAAACAAACCTCGTGGGAAAACAAACCTTGTGGGAAAACCAACCTAGTGGGAAAACAAACCTTGTGAGAAAACAAACCTTTTGGGAAAACTAACCTTATGGGGAAACAAACCCTGCGGGAAAACCAACCTTGTGGGAAAACCAACCTTGCGGGAAAGCGAACCTTTTGGGAAAACCAACACAGTGGGAAAACAAACCTTGTGGGAAAACAATCCTTGTGGGAAAACAAATCTTGTGGGGAAACAAACCTTGTGGGGAAACAAACCTTGTGGGAAAACTAACCTTGTGGGAAAACAAACCTTGCGGGAAAACTAACCTTGTGGGAAAACAAACCCTGCGGGAAAACAAACCTTGTGGGAAAACCAACCTTGTGGGGAAACAAACCTTTCTGGAAAACCAACCTTGTGGCAAAACAAACCTTGTGGGAAAACAAGCCTTGTGGGAAAACTAACCTTGTGGGAAAACAAACCTTGTGAGAAAACAAACCTTGTGGGGAAACAAACCTAGTGGGAACACAAACCTTGTGAGAAAACAAACCTTGTGGGAAAACCAACCTTGCGGGAAAGCGAACCTTGCGGGAAAGCGAACCTCTTGGGAAAACCAACACAGTGGGAAAACAAACCTTGTGAGAAAACAATCCTTGTGGGAAAACAAACCTTGTGGGGAAACAAACCTTGTGGGGAAACAAACCTTGTGGGAAAACTAACCTTGTGGGAAAACAAACCTTGGGGGAAAACTAACCTTGTGGGAAAACAAACCCTGCGGGAAAACCAGCCTTGTGGGAAAACCAACCTTGTGGGGAAACAAACCTTTCGGGAAAACTAACCTTGTGGAAAAACAAAGCTTGTGAGAAAACAAACATTGTGGGGAAACAAACCTTGTGGGAAAACCAGCCTTGCGGGAAAGCGAACCTTTTGGGAAAACCAACCTTATGGGGAAAGCAACCCTGCGGGAAAACCAACCTTGTGGGAAAACCAACCTTGTGGGAAAACCAACCTTTTGGGAAAGCGAACCTTTTGGGAAAACCAACACAGTGGGAAAACAAACCTTGTGGGAAAACAAACCTTGTGGGGAAACAAACCTTGCGGGAAAACTAACCTTGTGGGAAAACAAACCCTGCGGGAAAACCAACCTTGTGGGAAAACCAACCTTGTGGGTAAACAAACCTTTCGGGAAAACCAACCTTGTGGGAAAACAAACCTTGTGGGAAAACAAACCTTGTGGGGAAACAAACCTTGTGGGAAAACCAACCTTGCGGGAAAGCGAACCTTTTGGGAAAACCAACACAGTGGGAAAACAAACCTTGTGGGTAAACCAACCTTGCGGGAAAACCAACCTTGTGGGAAAACCAACCTTGATGGGAAACAAACCTTTCGGGAAAACCAACCTTGTGGGAAAACAAACCTTGTGGGAAAACAAACCTTGTGGGGAAACAAAGCTTGTGGGGAAACAAACCTTGTGGGAAAACCAGCCTTGCGGGAAAGCGAATCTTTTGGGGAAACCAACCTTATGGGGAAAGCAACCCTGCGGGAAAACCAACCTTGTGGGAAAACCAACCTTGTGGGAAAACCAACCTTTTGGGAAAGCGAACCTTTTGGGAAAACCAACACAGTGGGAAAACAAACCTTGTGGGAAAACAAACCTTGTGGGGAAACAAACCTTGCGGGAAAACTAACCTTGTGGGAAAACAAACCCTGCGGGAAAACCAACCTTCTGGGAAAACCAACCTTGTGGGGAAACAAACCTTTCGGGAAAACAAACCTTGTGGGAAAACAAACCTTGTGGGAAAACAAACCTTGTGGGGAAACAAACCTTGTGGGAAAACCAACCTTGCGGGAAAGCGAACCTTTTGGGAAAACCAACACAGTGGGAAAACAAACCTTGTGGGTAAACAAACCTTGCGGGAAAACCAACCTTGGGGGAAAACAAAGCTTGTGGGAAAACAAACCTTGTGGGAAAACCAACCTAGTGGGAAAAACAACCTCGGGGGAAAACAAAGCTTGTGGGAAAACAAACCTTGTGGGAAAACCAACCTAGTGGGAAAAACAACCTAGTGGGAAAACAAACCTTGTGAGAAAACAAACCTTGTGGGAAAACCAACCTTATGGGGAAAGCAACCCTGCGGGAAAACCAACCTTGTGGGAAAACCAACCTTGTGGGAAAGCGAACCTTTTGGGAAAACCAACACAGTGGGTAAACAAAGCTTGTGGGAAAACAAACCTTGTGGGGAAACAAACCTTGCGGGAAAACTAACCTTGTGGGAAAACAAACCCTGCGGGAAAACCAATCTTGGGGGAAAACAAAGCTTGTGGGAAAACAAACCTTGTGGGAAAACCAACCTAGTGGGAAAAACAACCTAGTGGGAAAACAAACCTTGTGAGAAAACAAACCTTGTGGGAAAACCAACCTTATAGGGAAAGCAACCCTGCGGGAAAACCAACCTTGTGCGAAAACCAACCTTGTGGGAAAACCAACCTTGTGGGAAAACCAACCTTGTGGGAAAGCCAAACTTTTGGGAAAACCAAGACAGTGGGAAAACAAACCTTGTGGGAAAACAAACCTTGTGGGGAAACAAACCTTGCGGGAAAACTATCCTTGTGGGAAAACAAACCCTGCGGGAAATCCAACCTTGTGGGAAAACCAACCTTGTGGGGAAACAAACCTTTCGGGAAAACCAACCTTGTGGGAAAACAAACCTTGCGGGAAAACTAACCTTGTGGGAAAACAAACCCTGCGGGAAAACCAACCTTGTGGGAAAACCAACCTTGTGGGGAAACAAACCTTTCGGGAAAACCAACCTTGTGGGAAAACAAACATTGTGTTAAATCAGACCTTGTGGGAAAACTAACCTTGCGGGAAAACCAACCTTGTGGGAAAACCAACCTTATGGGAAAACCAACCTTGCGGGAAAACCAACCTTGGGGGAAAACAAACCTTGTGGGTAAACAAACCTTGTGGGAAAACAAACCTTGTGGGAAAACCAACCTAGTGGGAAAACAAACCTTGTGAGAAAACAAACCTTGTGGGAAAACCAACCTTATGGGGAAACAAACCCTGCGGGAAAACCAACCTTGTGGGAAAACCAACCTTGCGGGAAAGCGAACCTTTTGGGAAAACCAACACAGTGGGAAAACAAACCTTGTGAGAAAACAATCCTTGTGGGAAAACAAACCTTGTGGGGAAACAAACCTTGTGGGGAAACAAACCTTGTGGGAAAACTAACCTTGTGGGAAAACAAACCTTGCGGGAAAACTAACCTTATGGGAAAACAATCCCTGCGGGAAAACAAACCTTGTGGGAAAACCAACCTTGTGGGGAAACAAACCTTTCTGGAAAACCAACCTTGTGGCAAAACAAACCTTGTGGGAAAACAAACCTTTTGGGAAAACAAACCATGTGAGAAAACAAACCTTGTGGGAAAACAAACCTAGTGGGAAAACAAACCTTGTGAGAAAACAAACCTTGTGGGAAAACCAACCTTGCGGGAAAGCGAACCTTGCGGGAAAGCGAACCTCTTGGGAAAACCAACACAGTGGGAAAACAAACCTTGTGAGAAAACAATCCTTGTGGGAAAACAAACCTTGTGGGGAAACAAACCTTGTGGGGAAACAAACCTTGTGGGAAAACAAACCTTGTGAGAAAACAAACCTTGTGGGAAAACCAACCTTGCGGGAAAGCGAACCTTGCGGGAAAGCGAACCTCTTGGGAAAACCAACACAGTGGGAAAACAAACCTTGTGAGAAAACAATCCTTGTGGGAAAACAAACCTTGTGGGGAAACAAACCTTGTGGGGAAACAAACCTTGTGGGAAAACTAACCTTGTGGGAAAACAAACCTTGTGGGGAAACAAACCTTGTGGGGAAACAAACCTTGTGGGAAAACAAACCTTGTGAGAAAACAATCCTTGGGGAAAACAAACCTTGTGGGGAAACAAACCTTGTGGGGAAACAAACCTTGTGGGGAAATAAACCTTGTAGGGAAACAAACCTTGTGGGAAAACAAACACAGTGGGAAAACAAACCTTGTGGGAAAACAAACCTTGTGGGGAAACAAACCTTGCGGGAAAACTAACATTGTGGGAAAACAAACCCTGCGGGAAAACCAACCTTGTGGGAAAACCAACCTTGTGGGGAAACAAACCTTTCGGGAAAACCAACCTTGTGGGAAAACAAACCTTGTGGGAAAACAAACCTTGTGGGGAAACAAACCTTGTGGGAAAACCAAACTTGCGGGAAAGCGAACCTTTTGGGAAAACCAACACAGTGGGAAAACAAACCTTGTGGGTAAACAAACCTTGCGGGAAAACCAACCTTGGGGGAAAACAAAGCTTGTGGGAAAACAAACCTTGTGGGAAAACCAACCTAGTGGGAAAAACAACCTTGGGGGAAAACAAAGCTTGTGGGAAAACAAACCTTGTGGGAAAACCAACCTAGTGGGAAAAACAACCTAGTGGGAAAACAAACCTTGTGAGAAAACAAACCTTGTGGGAAAACCAACCTTATGGGGAAAGCAACCCTGCGGGAAAACCAACCTTGTGGGAAAACCAACCTTGTGGGAAAGCGAACCTTTTGGGAAAACCAACACAGTGGGAAAACAAAGCTTGTGGGAAAACAAACCTTGTGGGGAAACAAACCTTGCGGGAAAACTAACCTTGTGGGAAAACAAACCCTGCGGGAAAACCAATCTTGGGGGAAAACAAAGCTTGTGGGAAAACAAACCTTGTGGGAAAACCAACCTAGTGGGAAAAACAACCTAGTAGGAAAACAAACCTTGTGAGAAAACAAACCTTGTGGGAAAACCAACCTTATAGGGAAAGCAACCCTGCGGGAAAACCAACCTTGTGCGAAAACCAACCTTGTGGGAAAACCAACCTTGTGGGAAAACCAACCTTGTGGGAAAGCCAAACTTTTGGGAAAACCAAGACAGTGGGAAAACAAACCTTGTGGGAAAACAATCCTTGTGGGAAAACAAACCTTGTGGGGAAACAAACCTTGTTGGGAAACAAACCTTGTGGGAAAACAAACCTTGTGAGAAAACAAACCTTGTGGGGAAACAAACCTAGTGGGAAAACAAACCTTGTGAGAAAACAAACCTTGTGGGAAAACCAACCTTGCGGGAAAGCGAACCTTGCGGGAAAGCGAACCTCTTGGGAAAACCAACACAGTGGGAAAACAAACCTTGTGAGAAAACAATCCTTGTGGGAAAACAAACCTTGTGGGGAAACAAACCTTGTGGGGAAACAAACCTTGTGGGAAAACAAACCTTGTGAGAAAACAAACCTTGTGGGGAAACAAACCTAGTGGGAAAACAAACCTTGTGAGAAAACAAACCTTGTGGGAAAACCAACCTTGCGGGAAAGCGAACCTTGCGGGAAAGCGAACCTCTTGGGAAAACCAACAGAGTGGGAAAACAAACCTTGTGAGAAAACAATCCTTGTGGGAAAACAAACCTTGTGGGGAAACAAACCTTGTGGGGAAACAAACCTTGTGGGAAAACTAACCTTGTGGGAAAACAAACCTTTTGGGGAAACAAACCTTGTGGGGAAACAAACCTTGTGGGAAAACAAACCTTGTGAGAAAACAATCCTTGGGGAAAACAAACCTTGTGGGGAAACAAACCTTGTGGGGAAACAAACCTTGTGGGGAAACAAACCTTGTAGGGAAACAAACCTTTTGGGAAAACCAACACAGTGGGAAAACAAACCTTGTGGGAAAACAAACCTTGTGGGGAAACAAACCTTGCGGGAAAACTAACCTTGTGGGAAAACAAACCCTGCGGGAAAACCAACCTTGTGGGAAAACCAACCTTGTGGGGAAACAAACCTTTCGGGAAAACCAACCTTGTGGGAAAACAAACCTTGTGGGAAAACAAACCTTGTGGGAAAACAAACCTTGTGGGAAAACAAACCTTGTGGGGAAACAAACCTTGTGGGAAAACCAACCTTGCGGGAAAGCGAACCTTTTGGGAAAACCAACACAGTGGGAAAACAAACCTTGTGGGTAAACAAACCTTGCGGGAAAACCAACCTTGGGGGAAAACAAACCTTGTGAGAAAACAATCCTTGGGGAAAACAAACCTTGTGGGGAAACAAACCTTGTGGGGAAACAAACCTTGTGGGGAAACAAACCTTGTAGGGAAACAAACCTTGTGGGAAAACAAAATTTGTGGGAAAACCAACCTTATGGGGAAAGCAACCCTGCGGGAAAACCAACCTTGTGGGAAAACCAACCTTGTGGGAAAACCAACCTTGTGGGAAAGCGAACCTTTTGGGAAAACCAACACAGTGGGAAAACAAACCTTGTGGGAAAACAAACCTTGTGGGGAAACAAACCTTGCGGGAAAACTAACCTTGTGGGAAAACAAACCCTGCGGGAAAACCAACCTTGGGGGAAAACAAAGCTTGTGGGAAAACAAACCTTGTGGGAAAACCAGCCTAGTGGGAAAAACAACTTAGTGGGAAAACAAACCTTGTGAGAAAACAAACCTTGTGGGAAAACCAACCTCACGGGGAAATCAACCCTGCGGGAAAATCAACCTTGTGGAAAAACCAACCTTGTGGGAAAACCAACCTTGTGGGAAAGCGAACCTTTTGGGAAAACCAACACAGTGGGAAAACAAACCTTGTGGGAAAACAAACCTTGTGGGGAAACAAACCTTGCGGGAAAACTAACCTTGTGGGAAAACAAACCCTGCGGGAAAACCAACCTTGTGGGAAAACCAACCTTGTGGGGAAACAAACCTTTCGGGAAAACCAACCTTGTGGGAAAACAAACCTTGCGGGAAAACTAACCTTGTGGGAAAACAAACCCTGCGGGAAAACCAACCTTGTAGGAAAACCAACCTTGTGGGGAAACAAACCTTTCGGGAAAACCAACCTTGTGGGAAAACAAACATTGTGTTAAATCAGACCTTGTGGGAAAACTAACCTTGCGGGAAAACCAACCTTGTGGGAAAACCAACCTTATGGGAAAACCAACCTTGCGGGAAAACCAACCTTGGGGGAAAACAAACCTTGTGGGTAAACAAACCTTGTGGGAAAACAAACCTTGTGGGAAAACCAACCTAGTGGGAAAACAAACCTTGTGAGAAAACAAACCTTTTGGGAAAACCAACCTTATGGGGAAACAAACCCTGCGGGAAAACCAACCTTGTGGGAAAACCAACCTTGCGGGAAAGCGAACCTTTTGGGAAAACCAACACAGTGGGAAAACAAACCTTGTGGGAAAACAATCCTTGTGGGAAAACAAACCTTGTGGGGAAACAAACCTTGTGGGGAAACAAACCTTGTGGGAAAACTAACCTTGTGGGAAAACAAACCTTGCGGGAAAACTAACCTTGTTGGAAAACAAACCCTGCGGGAAAACAAACCTTGTGGGAAAACCAACCTTGTGGGGAAACAAACCTTGTGGGAAAACCAACCTTTTGGGAAAGCGAACCTTTTGGGAAAACCAACACAGTGGGAAAACAAACCTTGTGGGAAAACAAACCTTGTGGGGAAACAAACCTTGCGGGAAAACCAACCTTGGGGGAAAACAAAGCTTGTGGGAAAACAAACCTTGTGGGAAAACCAACCTAGTGGGAAAAACAACCTTGGGGGAAAACAAAGCTTGTGGGAAAACAAACCTTGTGGGAAAACCAACATAGTGGGAAAAACAACCTAGTGGGAAAACAAACCTTGTGAGAAAACAAACCTTGTGGGAAAACCAACCTTATGGGGAAAGCAACCCTGCGGGAAAACCAACCTTGTGGGAAAACCAACCTTGTGGGAAAGCGAACCTTTTGGGAAAACCAACACAGTGGGAAAACAAAGCTTGTGGGAAAACAAAACTTGTGGGGAAACAAACCTTGCGGGAAAACTAACCTTGTGGGAAAACAAACCCTGCGGGAAAACCAATCTTGGGGGAAAACAAAGCTTGTGGGAAAACAAACCTTGTGGGAAAACCAACCTAGTGGGAAAAACAACCTAGTGGGAAAACAATCCTTGTGAGAAAACAAACCTTGTGGGAAAACCAACCTTATAGGGAAAGCAACCCTGCGGGAAAACCAACCTTGTGCGAAAACCAACCTTGTGGGAAAACCAACCTTGTGGGAAAACCAACCTTGTGGGAAAGCCAAACTTTTGGGAAAACCAAGACAGTGGGAAAACAAACCTTGTGGGAAAACAAACCTTGTGGGGAAACAAACCTTGCGGGAAAACTATCCTTGTGGGAAAACAAACCCTGCGGGAAAACCAACCTTGTGGGAAAACCAACCTTATGGGGAAACAAACCTTTCGGGAAAACCAACCTTGTGGGAAAACAAACCTTGCGGGAAAACTAACCTTGTGGGAAAACAAACCCTGCGGGAAAACCAACCTTGTGGGAAAACCAACCTTGTGGGGAAACAAACCTTTCGGGAAAACCAACCTTGTGGGAAAACAAACATTGTGTTAAATCAGACCTTGTGGGAAAACTAACCTTGCGGGAAAACCAACCTTGTGGGAAAACCAACCTTATGGGAAAACCAACCTTGCGGGAAAACCAACCTTGGGGGAAAACAAACCTTGTGGGTAAACAAACCTTGTGGGAAAACAAACCTTGTGGGAAAACCAACCTAGTGGGAAAACAAACCTTGTGAGAAAACAAACCTTGTGGGAAAACCAACCTTATGGGGAAACAAACCCTGCGGGAAAACCAACCTTGTGGGAAAACCAACCTTGCGGGAAAGCGAACCTTTTGGGAAATCCAACACAGTGGGAAAACAAACCTTGTGAGAAAACAATCCTTGTGGGAAAACAAACCTTGTGGGGAAACAAACCTTGTGGGGAAACAAACCTTGTGGGAAAACTAACCTTGTGGGAAAACAAACCTTGCGGGAAAACTAACCTTATGGGAAAACAATCCCTGCGGGAAAACAAACCTTGTGGAAAAACCAACCTTGTGGGGAAACAAACCTTTCTGGAAAACCAACCTTGTGGCAAAACAAACCTTGTGGGAAAACAAACCTTGTGGGAAAACAAACCATGTGAGAAAACAAACCTTGTGGGAAAACAAACCTAGTGGGAAAACAAACCTTGTGAGAAAACAAACCTTGTGGGAAAACCAACCTTGCGGGAAAGCGAACCTTGCGGGAAAGCGAACCTCTTGGGAAAACCAACACAGTGGGAAAACAAACCTTGTGAGAAAACAATCCTTGTGGGAAAACAAACCTTGTGGGGAAACAAACCTTGTGGGGAAACAAACCTCGTGGGAAAACAAACCTTGTGAGAAAACAAACCTTGTGGGAAAACCAACCTTGCGGGAAAGCGAACCTTGCGGGAAAGCGAACCTCTTGGGAAAACCAACACAGTGGGAAAACAAACCTTGTGAGAAAACAATCCTTGTGGGAAAACAAACCTTGTGGGGAAACAAACCTTGTGGGGAAACAAACCTTGTGGGAAAACTAACCTTGTGGGAAAACAAACCTTGTGGGGAAACAAACCTTGTGGGGAACCAACCCTTGTAGGAAAACAAACCTTGTGAGAAAACAATCCTTGGGGAAAACAAACCTTGTGGGGAAACAAACCTTGTGGGGAAACAAACCTTGTGGGGAAATAAACCTTGTAGGGAAACAAACCTTGTGGGAAAACAAACACAGTGGGAAAACAAACCTTGTGGGAAAACAAACCTTGTGGGGAAACAAACCTTGCGGGAAAACTAACCTTGTGGGAAAACAAACCCTGCGGGAAAACCAACCTTGTGGGAAAACCAACCTTGTGGGGAAACAAACCTTTCGGGAAAACCAACCTTGTGGGAAAACAAACCTTGTGGGAAAACAAACCTTGTGGGGAAACAAACCTTGTGGGAAAACCAACCTTGCGGGAAAGCGAACCTTTTGGGAAAACCAACACAGTGGGAAAACAAACCTTGTGGGTAAACAAACCTTGCGGGAAAACCAACCTTGGGGGAAAACAAAGCTTGTGGGAAAACAAACCTTGTGGGAAAACCAACCTAGTGGGAAAAACAACCTTGGGGGAAAACAAAGCTTGTGGGAAAACAAACCTTGTGGGAAAACCAACCTAGTGGGAAAAACAACCTAGTGGGAAAACAAACCTTGTGAGAAAACAAACCTTGTGGGAAAACCAACCTTATGGGGAAAGCAACCCTGCGGGAAAACCAACCTTGTGGGAAAACCAACCTTGTGGGAAAGCGAACCTTTTGGGAAAACCAACACAGTGGGAAAACAAAGCTTGTGGGAAAACAAACCTTGTGGGGAAACAAACCTTGCGGGAAAACTAACCTTGTGGGAAAACCAACCTTGTGGGGAAACAAACCTTTCGGGAAAACCAACCTTGTGGGAAAACCAACCTTGTGGGAAAGCGAACCTTGTGGGAAAACCAACCTTGTGGGAAAACCAACCTTGTGGGAAAGCCAAACTTTTGGGAAAACCAAGACAGTGGGAAAACAAACCTTGTGAGAAAACAATCCTTGGGGAAAACAAACCTTGTGGGGAAACAAACCTTGTGGGGAAACAAACCTTGTGGGGAAATAAACCTTGTAGGGAAACAAACCTTGTGGGAAAACAAACACAGTGGGAAAACAAACCTTGTGGGAAAACAAACCTTGTGGGGAAACAAACCTTGCGGGAAAACTAACCTTGTGGGAAAACAAACCCTGCGGGAAAACCAACCTTGTGGGAAAACCAACCTTGTGGGGAAACAAACCTTTCGGGAAAACCAACCTTGTGGGAAAACAAACCTTGTGGGAAAACAAACCTTGTGGGGAAACAAACCTTGTGGGAAAACCAACCTTGCGGGAAAGCGAACCTTTTGGGAAAACCAACACAGTGGGAAAACAAACCTTGTGGGTAAACAAACCTTGCGGGAAAACCAACCTTGGGGGAAAACAAAGCTTGTGGGAAAACAAACCTTGTGGGAAAACCAACCTAGTGGGAAAAACAAACCTTGTGAGAAAACAAACCTTGTGGGAAAACCAACCTTATGGGGAAAGCAACCCTGCGGGAAAACCAACCTTGTGGGAAAACCAACCTTGTGGGAAAGCGAACCTTGTGGGAAAACCAACCTTGTGGGAAAACCAACCTTGTGGGAAAGCCAAACTTTTGGGAAAACCAAGACAGTGGGAAAACAAACCTTGTGGGAAAACAAACCTTGTGGGGAAACAAACCTTGCGGGAAAACTATCCTTGTGGGAAAACAAACCCTGCGGGAAAACCAACCTTGTGGGAAAACCAACCTTGTGGGGAAACAAACCTTTCGGGAAAACCAACCTTGTGGGAAAACAAACCTTGCGGGAAAACTAACCTTGTGGGAAAACAAACCCTGCGGGAAAACCAACCTTGTGGGAAAACCAACCTTGTGGGGAAACAAACCTTTCGGGAAAACCAACCTTGTGGGAAAACAAACATTGTGTTAAATCAGACCTTGTGGGAAAACTAACCTTGCGGGAAAACCAACCTTGTGGGAAAACCAACCTTATGGGAAAACCAACCTTGCGGGAAAACCAACCTTGGGGGAAAACAAACCTTGTGGGTAAACAAACCTTGTGGGAAAACAAACCTTGAGGGAAAACCAACCTAGTGGGAAAACAAACCTTGTGAGAAAACAAACCTTGTGGGAAAACCAACCTTATGGGGAAACAAACCCTGCGGGAAAACCAACCTTGTGGGAAAACCAACCTTGCGGGAAAGCGAACCTTTTGGGAAAACCAACACAGTGGGAAAACAAACCTTGTGAGAAAACAATCCTTGTGGGAAAACAAACCTTGTGGGGAAACAAACCTTGTGGGGAAACAAACCTTGTGGGAAAACTAACCTTGTGGGAAAACAAACCTTGCGGGAAAACTAACCTTATGGGAAAACAATCCCTGCGGGAAAACAAACCTTGTGGGAAAACCAACCTTGTGGGGAAACAAACCTTTCTGGAAAACCAACCTTGTGGCAAAACAAACCTTGTGGGAAAACAAACCTTGTGGGAAAACAAACCATGTGAGAAAACAAACCTTGTGGGAAAACAAACCTAGTGGGAAAACAAACCTTGTGAGAAAACAAACCTTGTGGGAAAACCAACCTTGCGGGAAAGCGAACCTTGCGGGAAAGCGAACCTCTTGGGAAAACCAACACAGTGGGAAAACAAACCTTGTGAGAAAACAATCCTTGTGGGAAAACAAACCTTGTGGGGAAACAAACCTTGTGGGGAAACAAACCTCGTGGGAAAACAAACCTTGTGAGAAAACAAACCTTGTGGGAAAACCAACCTTGCGGGAAAGCGAACCTTGCGGGAAAGCGAACCTCTTGGGAAAACCAACACAGTGGGAAAACAAACCTTGTGAGAAAACAATCCTTGTGGGAAAACAAACCTTGTGGGGAAACAAACCTTGTGGGGAAACAAACCTTGTGGGAAAACTAACCTTGTGGGAAAACAAACCTTGTGGGGAAACAAACCTTGTGGGGAAACAAACCTTGTGGGAAAACAAACCTTGTGAGAAAACAATCCTTGGGGAAAACAAACCTTGTGGGGAAACAAACCTTGTGGGGAAACAAACCTTGTGGGGAAATAAACCTTGTAGGGAAACAAACCTTGTGGGAAAACAAACACAGTGGGAAAACAAACCTTGTGGGAAAACAAACCTTGTGGGGAAACAAACCTTGCGGGAAAACTAACCTTGTGGGAAAACAAACCCTGCGGGAAAACCAACCTTGTGGGAAAACCAACCTTGTGGGGAAACAAACCTTTCGGGAAAACCAACCTTGTGGGAAAACAAACCTTGTGGGAAAACAAACCTTGTGGGGAAACAAACCTTGTGGGAAAACCAACCTTGCGGGAAAGCGAACCTTTTGGGAAAACCAACACAGTGGGAAAACAAACCTTGTGGGTAAACAAACCTTGCGGGAAAACCAACCTTGGGGGAAAACAAAGCTTGTGGGAAAACAAACCTTGTGGGAAAACCAACCTAGTGGGAAAAACAACCTTGGGGGAAAACAAAGCTTGTGGGAAAACAAACCTTGTGGGAAAACCAACCTAGTGGGAAAAACAACCTAGTGGGAAAACAAACCTTGTGAGAAAACAAACCTTGTGGGAAAACCAACCTTATGGGGAAAGCAACCCTGCGGGAAAACCAACCTTGTGGGAAAACCAACCTTGTGGGAAAGCGAACCTTTTGGGAAAACCAACACAGTGGGAAAACAAAGCTTGTGGGAAAACAAACCTTGTGGGGAAACAAACCTTGCGGGAAAACTAACCTTGTGGGAAAACAAACCCTGCGGGAAAACCAATCTTGGGGGAAAACAAAGCTTGTGGGAAAACAAACCTTGTGGGAAAACCAACCTAGTGGGAAAAACAACCTAGTAGGAAAACAAACCTTGTGAGAAAACAAACCTTGTGGGAAAACCAACCTTATAGGGAAAGCAACCCTGCGGGAAAACCAACCGTGTGCGAAAACCAACCTTGTGGGAAAACCAACCTTGTGGGAAAACCAACCTTGTGGGAAAGCCAAACTTTTGGGAAAACCAAGACAGTGGGAAAACAAACCTTGTGGGAAAACAATCCTTGTGGGAAAACAAACCTTGTGGGGAAACAAACCTTGTGGGGAAACAAACCTTGTGGGAAAACAAACCTTGTGAGAAAACAAACCTTGTGGGGAAACAAACCTAGTGGGAAAACAAACCTTGTGAGAAAACAAACCTTGTGGGAAAACCAACCTTGCGGGAAAGCGAACCTTGCGGGAAAGCGAACCTCTTGGGAAAACCAACACAGTGGGAAAACAAACCTTGTGAGAAAACAATCCTTGTGGGAAAACAAACCTTGTGGGGAAACAAACCTTGTGGGGAAACAAACCTTGTGGGAAAACAAACCTTGTGAGAAAACAAACCTTGTGGGGAAACAAACCTAGTGGGAAAACAAACCTTGTGAGAAAACAAACCTTGTGGGAAAACCAACCTTGCGGGAAAGCGAACCTTGCGGGAAAGCGAACCTCTTGGGAAAACCAACAGAGTGGGAAAACAAACCTTGTGAGAAAACAATCCTTGTGGGAAAACAAACCTTGTCGGGAAACAAACCTTGTGGGGAAACAAACCTTGTGGGAAAACTAACCTTGTGGGAAAACAAACCTTGTGGGGAAACAAACCTTGTGGGGAAACAAACCTTGTGGGAAAACAAACCTTGTGAGAAAACAATCCTTGGGGAAAACAAACCTTGTGGGGAAACAAACCTTGTGGGGAAACAAACCTTGTGGGGAAACAAACCTTGTAGGGAAACAAACCTTTTGGGAAAACCAACACAGTGGGAAAACAAACCTTGTGGGAAAACAAACCTTGTGGGGAAACAAACCTTGCGGGAAAACTAACCTTGTGGGAAAACAAACCCTGCGGGAAAACCAACCTTGTGGGAAAACCAACCTTGTGGGGAAACAAACCTTTCGGGAAAACCAACCTTGTGGGAAAACAAACCTTGTGGGAAAACAAACCTTGTGGGGAAACAAACCTTGTGGGAAAACCAACCTTGCGGGAAAGCGAACCTTTTGGGAAAACCAACACAGTGGGAAAACAAACCTTGTGGGTAAACAAACCTTGCGGGAAAACCAACCTTGGGGGAAAACAAAGCTTGTGGGAAAACAAACCTTGTGGGGAAACAAACCTTGTGGGAAAACAAACCTTGTGAGAAAACAATCCTTGGGGAAAACAAACCTTGTGGGGAAACAAACCTTGTGGGGAAACAAACCTTGTGGGGAAACAAACCTTGTAGGGAAACAAACCTTGTGGGAAAACAAACCTTGTGGGAAAACCAACCTTATGGGGAAAGCAACCCTGCGGGAAAACCAACCTTGTGGGAAAACCAACCTTGTGGGAAAACCAACCTTGTGGGAAAGCGAACCTTTTGGGAAAACCAACACAGTGGGAAAACAAACCTTGTGGGAAAACAAACCTTGTGGGGAAACAAACCTTGCGGGAAAACTAACCTTGTGGGAAAACAAACCCTGCGGGAAAACCAACCTTGGGGGAAAACAAAGCTTGTGGGAAAACAAACCTTGTGGGAAAACCAGCCTAGTGGGAAAAACAACTTAGTGGGAAAACAAACCTTGTGAGAAAACAAACCTTGTGGGAAAACCAACCTCACGGGGAAAGCAACCCTGCGGGAAAATCAACCTTGTGGAAAAACCAACCTTGTGGGAAAACCAACCTTGTGGGAAAGCGAACCTTTTGGGAAAACCAACACAGTGGGAAAACAAACCTTGTGGGAAAACAAACCTTGTGGGGAAACAAACCTTGCGGGAAAACTAACCTTGTGGGAAAACAAACCCTGCGGGAAAACCAACCTTGTGGGAAAACCAACCTTGTGGGGAAACAAACCTTTCGGGAAAACCAACCTTGTGGGAAAACAAACCTTGCGGGAAAACTAACCTTGTGGGGAAACAAACCCTGCGGGAAAACCAACCTTGTAGGAAAACCAACCTTGTGGGGAAACAAACCTTTCGGGAAAACCAACCTTGTGGGAAAACAAACATTGTGTTAAATCAGACCTTGTGGGAAAACTAACCTTGCGGGAAAACCAACCTTGTGGGAAAACCAACCTTATGGGAAAACCAACCTTGCGGGAAAACCAACCTTGGGGGAAAACAAACCTTGTGGGTAAACAAACCTTGTGGGAAAACAAACCTTGTGGGAAAACCAACCTAGTGGGAAAACAAACCTTGTGAGAAAACAAACCTTTTGGGAAAACCAACCTTATGGGGAAACAAACCCTGCGGGAAAACCAACCTTGTGGGAAAACCAACCTTGCGGGAAAGCGAACCTTTTGGGAAAACCAACACAGTGGGAAAACAAACCTTGTGGGAAAACAATCCTTGTGGGAAAACAAACCTTGTGGGGAAACAAACCTTGTGGGGAAACAAACCTTGTGGAAAACTAACCTTGTGGGAAAACAAACCTTGCGGGAAAACTAACCTTGTTGGAAAACAAACCCTGCGGGAAAACAAACCTTGTGGGAAAACCAACCTTGTGGCAAAACAAACCTTGTGGGAAAACAAGCATTGTGGGAAAACAAACCTTGTGGGAAAACAAACCTTGTGAGAAAACAAACCTTGTGGGGAAACAAACCTAGTGGGAACACAAACCTTGTGAGAAAACAAACCTTGTGGGAAAACCAACCTTGCGGGAAAGCGAACCTTGCGGGAAAGCGAACCTCTTGGGAAAACCAACACAGTGGGAAAACAAACCTTGTGAGAAAACAATCCTTGTGGGAAAACAAACCTTGTGGGGAAACAAACCTTGTGGGGAAACAAACCTTGTGGGAAAACTAACCTTGTGGGAAAACAAACCTTGCGGGAAAACTAACCTTGTGGGAAAACAAACCCTGCGGGAAAACCAGCCTTGTGGGAAAACCAACCTTGTGGGGAAACAAACCTTTCGGGAAAACCAACCTTGTGGAAAAACAAACCTTGTGAGAAAACAAACATTGTGGGAAAACAAACCTTGTGGGAAAACCAGCCTTGCGGGAAAGCGAACCTTTTGGGAAAACCAACCTTATGGGGAAAGCAACCCTGCGGGAAAACCAACCTTGTGGGAAAACCAACCTTGTGGGAAAACCAACCTTTTGGGAAAACCAACACAGTGGGAAAACAAACCTTGTGGGAAAACAAACCTTGTGGGGAAACAAACCTTGCGGGAAAACTAACCTTGTGGGAAAACAAACCCTGCGGGAAAACCAACCTTGTGGGAAAACCAACCTTGTGGGGAAACAAACCTTTCGGGAAAACCAACCTTGTGGGAAAACAAACCTTGTGGGAAAACAAACCTTGTGGGGAAACAAACCTTGTGGGGAAACAAACCTTGTGGGAAAACTAACCTTGTGGGAAAACAAACCTTGCGGGAAAACTAACCTTGTGGGAAAACAAACCCTGCGGGAAAACCAACCTTGTGGGAACACCAACCTTGTGGGGAAACAAACCTTTCGGGAAAACCAACCTTGTGGGAAAACAAACCTTGTGGGAAAACAAACCTTGTGGGGAAACAAACCTTGTGGGAAAACCAACCTTGCGGGAAAGCGAACCTTTTGGGAAAACCAACACAGTGGGAAAACAAACCTTGTGGGTAAACCAACCTTGCGGGAAAACCAACCTTGGGGGAAAACAAAGCTTGTGGGAAAACAAACCTTGTGGGAAAACAAACCTAGTGGGAAAAACAACCTTGGGGGAAAACAAAGCTTGTGGGAAAACAAACCTTGTGGGAAAACCAACCTAGTGGGAAAAACAACCTAGTGGGAAAACAAACCTTGTGAGAAAACAAACCTTGTGGGAAAATCAACCTGATGGGGAAAGCAACCCTGCGGGAAAACCAACCTTGTGGGAAAACCAACCTTGTGGGAAAACCAACCTTGTGGGAAAGCGAACCTTTTGGGAAAACCAACACAGTGGGAAAACAAACCTTGTGGGAAAACAAACCTTGTGGGGAAACAAACCTTGCGGGAAAACTAACCTTGTGGGAAAACAAACCCTGCGGGAAAACCAACCTTGGGGGAAAACCAACCTTGCGGGAAAGCGAACCTTTTGGGAAAACCAACACAGTGGGAAAACAAACCTTGTGGGAAAACCAACCTTGCGGGAAAACCAACCTTGGGGGAAAACAAACCTTGTGGGAAAACAAACCTTGTGGGGAAACAAACCTAGTGGGAAAACAAACCTTGTGAGAAAACAATCCTTGTGGGAAAACAAACCTTGTGGGGAAACAAACCTTGCGGGAAAACTAACCTTGTGGGAAAACAAACCCTGCGGGAAAACCAACCTTGTGGGAAAACCAACCTTGTGGGGAAACAAACCTTTCGGGAAAACCAACCTTGTGGAAAAACAAACCTTGTGGGAAAACAAACCTTGTGGGGAAACAAACCTTGTGGGAAAACCAACCTTGCGGGAAAGCGAACCTTTTGGGAAAACCAACAAAGTGGGAAAACAAACCTTGTGGGAAAACCAACCTTGCGGGAAAACCAACCTTGGGGGAAAACAAAGCTTGTGGGAAAACAAACCTTGTGGGAAAGCGAACCTTGCGGGAAAGCGAACCTTTTGGGAAAACCAACACAGTGGGAAAACAAACCTTGTGAGAAAACAATCCTTGTGGGAAAACAAACCTTGTGGGGAAACAAACCTTGTGGGGAAACAAACCTTGTGGGAAAACTAACCTTGTGGGAAAACAAACCTTGCGGGAAAACTAACCTTGTGGGAAAACAAACCCTGCGGGAAAACCAGCCTTGTGGGAAAACCAACCTTGTGGGGAAACAAACCTTTCGGGAAAACCAACCTTGTGGGAAAACAAACCTTGTTAGAAAACAAACATTGTGGGGAAACAAACCTTGTGGGAAAACCAGCCTTCCGGGAAAGCGAACCTTTTGGGAAAACCAACACAGTGGGAAAACAAACCTTGTGGGAAAACCAACCTTGCGGGAAAACCAACCTTGGGGGAAAACAAAGCTTGTGGGAAAATAAACCTTTTCGGAAAACCAACCTAGTGGGAAAAACAACCTAGTGGGAAAACAAACCTTGTGAGAAAACAAACCTTGTGGGAAAACCAACCTTATGGGGAAAGCAACCCTGCGGGAAAACCAACCTTGTGGGAAAACCAACCTTGTGGGAAAACGAACCTTGTGGGAAAGCGAACCTTTTGGGAAAACCAACACAGTGGGAAAACAAACCTTGTGGGAAAACCAACCTTGCGGGAAAACCAACCTTGGGGGACAACAAACCTTGTGGGAAAACAAACCTTGTGGGGAAACAAACCTAGTGGGAAAACAAACCTTGTGAGAAAACAATCCTTGTGGGAAAACAAACCTTGTGGGGAAACAAACCTTGCGGGAAAACTAACCTTGTGGGAAAACAAACCCTGCGGGAAAACCAACCTTGTGGGAAAACCAACCTTGTGGGGAAACAAACCTTTCGGGAAAACCAACCTTGTGGGAAAACAAACCTTGTGGGGAAACAAACCTTGCGGGAAAACTAACCTTGTGGGAAAACAAACCCTGCGGGAAAACCAACCTTGTGGGAAAACCAACCTTGTGGGGAAACAAACCTTTCGGGAAAACCAACCTTGTGGGAAAACAAACCTTGTGGGAAAACAAACCTTGTGGGGAAACAAACCTTGTGGGAAAACCAACCTTGCGGGAAAGCGAACCTTTTGGGAAAACCAACAAAGTGGGAAAACAAACCTTGTGGGAAAACCAACCTTGCGGGAAAACCAACCTTGGGGGAAAACAAAGCTTGTGGGAAAACAAACCTTGTGGGAAGACCAACCTAGTGGGAAACACAACCTAGTGGGACAACAAACCTTATGGGGAAAGCAACCCTGCGGGAAAACCAACCTTGCGGGAAAACCAACCTTGGGGGAAAACAAACCTTGTGGGAAACCAAACCTTGCGGGGAAACAAACCTTGTGGGGAAACAAACCTTGTGGGAAAACTAATCTTGTGGGAAAACAAACCTTGTGGGAAAACCAACCTTGTGGGAAAGCGAACCTTTTGGGAAAACCATCATAGTGGGAAAACAAACCTTGTGGGAAAACAAACCTTGTGGGGAAACAAACCTTGCGGGAAAACTAACCTTGTGGGAAAACCAACCCTGCGGGAAAACCAACCTTGTGGGAAAACCAACCTTGTGGGGAAACAAACCTTTCGGGAAAAATAACCTTGTGGGAAAACAAACCTTGTGGGAAAACAAACCTTGTATGGAAACAAACCTTAAGGGAAAACTAACCTTGTGGGAAAACAAACCCTGCGGGAAAACCAACCTTGTGGGAAAACCAACCTTGTGGGGAAACAAACCTTTCGGAAAAACCAACCTTGTGGGAAAACAAACCTTGTGGGAAAACAAACCTTGTGGGGAAACAAACCTTGTGGGAAAACCAACCTTGCGGGAAAGCGAACCTTTTGGGAAAGAGAACCTTTTGGGAAAACCAACACAGTGGGAAAACAAACCTTTTGGGTAAACCAACCTTGCGGGAAAACAAACCTTGGGGGAAAACAAAGCTTGTGGGAAAACAAACCTTTTCGGAAAACCAACCTAGTGGGAAAACCAACCTTATGGGGAAAGCAACCCTGCGGGAAAACCAACCTTGTGGGAAAACCAACCTTGTGGGAAAGCGAACCTTTTGGGAAAACCAACACAGTGGGAAAACAAACCTTGTGGGAAAACAAACCTTGTGGGGAAACAAACCTTGCGGGAAAACTAACCTTGTGGGAAAACAAACCCTGCGGGAAAACCAACCTTGGGGGAAAACAAAGCTTGTGGGAAAACAAACCTTGTGGGAAAACCAACCTAGTGGGAAAAACAACCTAGTGGGAAAACAAACCTTGTGAGAAAACAAACCTTGTGGGAAAACCAACCTTATAGGGAAAGCAACCCTGCGGGAAAACCAACCTTGTGGGAAAACCAACCTTGTGGGAAAACCAACCTTGTGGGAAAACCAACCTTGTGGGAAAGCGAACCTTTTGGGAATACCAACACAGTGGGAAAACAAACCTTGTGGGAAAACCAACCTTGCGGGAAAACCAACCTTGGGGGAAAACAAACCTTATGGGAAAACAAACCTTGTGGGGAAACAAACCTTGTGGGGAAACAAACCTTGTGGGAAAACTAACCTTGTGGGAAAATAAACCTTGTGGGAAAACCAACCTTGTGGGAAAGCGAACCTTTTGGGAAAACCAACACAGTGGGAAAACAAACCTTGTGGGAAAACAAACCTTGTGGGGAAACAAACCTTGCGGGAAAACTAACCTTGTGGGAAAACAAACCCTGCGGGAAAACCAACCTTGTGGGAAAACCCAACCTTGTGGGTAAACAAACCTTTCGGGAAAACCAACCTTGTGGGAAAACAAACCTTGTGGGAAAACAAACCTTGTGGGAAAACAAACCCTGCGGGAAAACCAACCTTGTGGGAAAGCCAACCTTGTGGGGAAACAAACCTTTCGGAAAAACCAACCTTGTGGGAAAACAAACCTTGTGGGAAAACAAACCTTGTGGGGAAACAAACCTTGTGGGAAAACCAACCTTGCGGGAAAGCGAACCTTTTGGGAAAGAGAACCTTTTGGGAAAACCAACACAGTGGGAAAACAAACCTTTTGGGTAAACCAACCTTGCGGGAAAACCAACCTTGGGGGAAAACAAAGCTTGTGGGAAAACAAACCTTTTCGGAAAACCAACCTAGTGGGAAAAACAACCTAGTGGGAAAACAAACCTTGTGAGAAAACAAACCTTGTGGGAAAACCAACCTTATGGGGAAAGCAACCCTGCGGGAAAACCAACCTTGTGGGAAAACCAACCTTGTGGGAAAGCGAACCTTTTGGGAAAACCAACACAGTGGGAAAACAAACCTTGTGGGAAAACAAACCTTGTGGGGAAACAAACCTTGCGGGAAAACTAACCTTGTGGGAAAACAAACCCTGCGGGAAAACCAACCTTGGGGGAAAACAAAGCTTGTGGGAAAACAAACCTTGTGGGAAAACCAACCTAGTGGGGAAAACAACCTAGTGGGAAAACAAACCTTGTGAGAAAACAAACCTTGTGGGAAAACCAACCTTATAGGGAAAGCAACCCTGCGGGAAAACCAACCTTGTGGGAAAACCAACCTTGTGGGAAAACCAACCTTGTGGGAAAGCGAACATTTTGGGAAAACAAACCCTGCAGGAAAACCAACCTTGTTTGAAAACCAACCTTGTGGGGAAACAAACCTTGCGGGAAAACTAACCTTGTGGGAAAACAAACCCTGCAGGAAAACCAACCTTGTTTGAAAACCAACCTTGTGGGGAAACAAACCTTGCGGGAAAACTAACCTTGTGGGAAAACAAACCCTGCAGGAAAACCAACCTTGTTTGAAAACCAACCTTGTGGGGAAACAAACCTTTCGGGAAAACCAACCTTGTGGGAAAACTAACCTTGCGGGAAAACCAACCTTGTGGGAAAACCAACCTTATGGGAAAACCAACCTTGCGGGAAAACCAACCTTGGGGGAAAACAAACCTTGTGGGTAAACAAACTTTGTGGGAAAACAAACCTTGTGGGAAAACCAACCTAGTGGGAAAACAAACCTTGTGAGAAAAGAAACCTTGTGGGAAAACCAACCTTATGGGGAAACAAACCCTGCGGGAAAACCAACCTTGTGGGAAAACCAACCTTGCGGGAAAGCGAACGTTTTGGGAAAACCAACACAGTGGGAAAACAAACCTTGTGAGAAAACAATCCTTGTGGGAAAACAAACCTTGTGGGGAAACAAACCTTGTGGGGAAACAAACCTTGTGGGAAAACTAACCTTGTGGGAAAACAAACCTTGCGGGAAAACTAACCTTGTGGGAAAACAAACCCTGCGGGAAAACAAACCTTGTGGGAAAACCAACCTTGTGGGGAAACAAACCTTTCTGGAAAACCAACCTTGTTGCAAAACAAACCTTGTGGGAAAACAAACCTTGTGGAAAAACAAACCTTGTGGGAAAACAAACCTTGTGAGAAAACAAACCTTGTGGGGAAACAAACCTAGTGGGAAAACAAACCTTGTGAGAAAACAAACCTTGTGGGAAAACCAACCTTGCGGGAAAGCGAACCTTGCGGGAAAGCGAACCTCTTGGGAAAACCAACACAGTGGGAAAACAAACCTTGTGAGAAAACAAACCTTGTGGGGAAACAAACCTTGTGGGAAAACCAACCTTGCGGGAAAGCGAACCTTTTGGGAAAACCAACAAAGTGGGAAAACAAACCTTGTGGGAAAACCAACCTTGTGGGGAAACAAACCTTTCTGGAAAACCAACCTTGTTGCAAAACAAACCTTGTGGGAAAACAAACCTTGTGGGAAAACAAACCTTGTGGGAAAACAAACCTTGTGAGAAAACAAACCTTGTGGGGAAACAAACCTAGTGGGAAAACAAACCTTGTGAGAAAACAAACCTTGTGGGAAAACCAACCTTACGGGAAAGCGAACCTTGCGGGAAAGCGAACCTCTTGGGAAAACCAACACAGTGGGAAAACAAACCTTGTGAGAAAACAAACCTTGTGGGGAAACAAACCTTGTGGGAAAACCAACCTTGCGGGAAAGCGAACCTTTTGGGAAAACCAACAAAGTGGGAAAACAAACCTTGTGGGAAAACCAACCTTGCGGGAAAACCAACCTTGGGGGAAAACAAAGCTTGTGGGAAAACAAACCTTGTGGGAAGACCAACCTAGTGGGAAACACAACCTAGTGGGAAAACAAACCTTATGGGGAAAGCAACCCTGCGGGAAAACCAACCTTGTGGGAAAACCAACCTTGTGGGAAAGCGAACCTTTTGGGAAAACCAACACAGTGGGAAAACAAACCTTGTGGGAAAACCAACCTTGCGGGAAAACCAACCTTGGGGGAAAACAAACCTTGTGGGAAAACAAACCTTGTGGGAAAACCAACCTTGTGGGAAAGCGAACCTTTTGGGAAAACCAAAACAGTGGGAAAACAAACCTTGTGGGAAAACAAACCTTGTGGGGAAAAAAACCTTGCGGGAAAACTAACCTTGTGGGAAAACAAACCCTGCGGGAAAACCAACCTTGTGGGAAAACCAACCTTGTGGGGAAACAAACCTTTCGGGAAAACCAACCTTGTGGGAAAACAAACCTTGTGGGAAAACAAACCTTGTGGGGAAACAAACCTTAAGGGAAAACTAACCTTGTGGGAAAACAAACCCTGCGGGAAAACCAACCTTGTGGGAAAACCAACCTTGTGGGGAAACAAACCTTTCGGAAAAACCAACCTTGTGGGAAAACAAACCTTGTGGGAAAACAAACCTTGTGGGGAAACAAACCTTGTGGGAAAACCAACCTTGCGGGAAAGCGAACCTTTTGGGAAAGAGAACCTTTTGGGAAAACCAACACAGTGGGAAAACAAACCTTTTGGGTAAACCAACCTTGCGGGAAAACCAACCTTGGGGGAAAACAAAGCTTGTGGGAAAACAAACCTTTTCGGAAAACCAACCTAGTGGGAAAAACAACCTAGTGGGAAAACAAACCTTGTGAGAAAACAAACCTTGTGGGAAAACCAACCTTATGGGGAAAGCAACCCTGCGGGAAAACCAACCTTGTGGGAAAACCAACCTTGTGGGAAAGCGAACCTTTTGGGAAAACCAACACAGTGGGAAAACAAACCTTGTGGGAAAACAAACCTTGTGGGGAAACAAACCTTGCGGGAAAACTAACCTTGTGGGAAAACAAACCCTGCGGGAAAACCAACCTTGGGGGAAAACAAAGCTTGTGGGAAAACAAACCTTGTGGGAAAACCAACCTAGTGGGAAAAACAACCTAGTGGGAAAACAAACCTTGTGAGAAAACAAACCTTGTGGGAAAACCAACCTTATAGGGAAAGCAACCCTGCGGGAAAACCAACCTTGTGGGAAAACCAACCTTGTGGGAAAACCAACCTTGTGGGAAAGCGAACCTTTTGGGAAAACCAACACAGTGGGAAAACAAACCTTGTGGGAAAACCAACCTTGCGGGAAAACCAACCTTGGGGGAAAACAAACCTTGTGGGAAAACAAACCTTGTGGGGAAACAAACCTTGTGGGGAAACAAACCTTGTGGGAAAACTAACCTTGTGGGAAAACAAACCTTATAGGGAAAGCAACCCTGCGGGAAAACCAACCTTGTGGGAAAACCAACCTTGTGGGAAAACCAACCTTGTGGGAAAGCGAACATTTTGGGAAAACCAACACAGTGGGAAAACAAACCTTGTGGGAAAACAAACCTTGTGGGGAAACAAACCTTGCGGGAAAACTAACCTTGTGGGAAAACAAACCCTGCAGGAAAACCAACCTTGTTTGAAAACCAACCTTGTGGGGAAACAAACCTTTCGGGAAAACCAACCTTGTGGGAAAACAAACCTTGCGGGAAAACTAACCTTTCGGGAAAACAAACCCTGCGGGAAAACCAACCTTGTGGGAAAACCAACCTTGTGGGGAAACAAACCTTTCGGGAAAACCAACCTTGTGGGAAAACAAACATTGTGTTAAATCAGACCTTGTGGGAAAACTAACCTTGCGGGAAAACCAACCTTGTGGGAAAACCAACCTTATGGGAAAACCAACCTTGCGGGAAAACCAACCTTGGGGGAAAACAAACCTTGTGGGTAAACAAACTTTGTGGGAAAACAAACCTTGTGGGAAAACCAACCTAGTGGGAAAACAAACCTTGTGAGAAAAGAAACCTTGTGGGAAAACCAACCTTATGGGGAAACAAACCCTGCGGGAAAACCAACCTTGTGGGAAAACCAACCTTGCGGGAAAGCGAACCTTTTGGGAAAACCAACACAGTGGGAAAACAAACCTTGTGAGAAAACAATCCTTGTGGGAAAACAAACCTTGTGGGGAAACAAACCTTGTGGGGAAACAAACCTTGTGGGAAAACTAACCTTGTGGGAAAACAAACCTTGCGGGAAAACTAACCTTGTGGGAAAACAAACCCTGCGGGAAAACAAACCTTGTGGGGAAACAAACCTTTCTGGAAAACCAACCTTGTTGCAAAACAAACCTTGTGGGAAAACAAACCTTGTGGAAAAACAAACCTTGTGGGAAAACAAACCTTGTGAGAAAACAAACCTTGTGGGGAAACAAACCTAGTGGGAAAACAAACCTTGTGAGAAAACAAACCTTGTGGGAAAACCAACCTTGCGGGAAAGCGAACCTTGCGGGAAAGCGAACCTCTTGGGAAAACCAACACAGTGGGAAAACAAACCTTGTGAGAAAACAAACCTTGTGGGGAAACAAACCTTGTGGGAAAACCAACCTTTCGGGAAAGCGAACCTTTTGGGAAAACCAACAAAGTGGGAAAACAAACCTTGTGGGAAAACCAACCTTGTGGGGAAACAAACCTTTCTGGAAAACCAACCTTGTTGCAAAACAAACCTTGTGGGAAAACAAACCTTGTGGGAAAACAAACCTTGTGGGAAAACAAACCTTGTGAGAAAACAAACCTTGTGGGGAAACAAACCTAGTGGGAAAACAAACCTTGTGAGAAAACAAACCTTGTGGGAAAACCAACCTTACGGGAAAGCGAACTTTGCGGGAAAGCGAACCTCTTGGGAAAACCAACACAGTGGGAAAACAAACCTTGTGAGAAAACAAACCTTGTGGGGAAACAAACCTTGTGGGAAAACAAACCTTGCGGGAAAGCGAACCTTTTGGGAAAACCAACAAAGTGGGAAAACAAACCTTGTGGGAAAACCAACCTTGCGGGAAAACCAACCTTGGGGGAAAACAAAGCTTGTGGGAAAACAAACCTTGTGGGAAGACCAACCTAGTGGGAAACACAACCTAGTGGGAAAACAAACCTTATGGGGAAAGCAACCCTGCGGGAAAACCAACCTTGTGGGAAAACCAACCTTGTGGGAAAGCGAACCTTTTGGGAAAACCAACACAGTGGGAAAACAAACCTTGTGGGAAAACCAACCTTGCGGGAAAACCAACCTTGGGGGAAAACAAACCTTGTGGGAAAACAAACCTTGTGGGAAAACCAACCTTGTGGGAAAGCGAACATTTTGGGAAAACCAACACAGTGGGAAAACAAACCTTGTGGGAAAACAAACCTTGTGGGGAAACAAACCTTGCGGGAAAACTAACCTTGTGGGAAAACAAACCCTGCGGGAAAACCAACCTTGTGGGAAAACCAACCTTGTGGGGAAACAAACCTTTCGGGAAAACCAACCTTGTGGGAAAACAAACCTTGTGGGAAAACAAACCTTGTGGGGAAACAAACCTTAAGGGAAAACTAACCTTGTGGGAAAACAAACCCTGCGGGAAAACCAACCTTGTGGGAAAACCAACCTTGTGGGGAAACAAACCTTTCGGAAAAACCAACCTTGTGGGAAAACAAACCTTGTGGGAAAACAAACCTTGTGGGGAAACAAACCTTGTGGGAAAACCAACCTTGCGGGAAAGCGAACCTTTTGGGAAAGAGAACCTTTTGGGAAAACCAACACAGTGGGAAAACAAACCTTTTGGGTAAACCAACCTTGCGGGAAAACCAACCTTGGGGGAAAACAAAGCTTGTGGGAAAACAAACCTTTTCGGAAAACCAACCTAGTGGGAAAAACAACCTAGTGGGAAAACAAACCTTGTGAGAAAACAAACCTTGTGGGAAAACCAACCTTATGGGGAAAGCAACCCTGCGGGAAAACCAATATTGTGGGAAAACCAACCTTGTGGGAAAGCGAACCTTTTGGGAAAACCAACACAGTGGGAAAACAAACCTTGTGGGAAAACAAACCTTGTGGGGAAACAAACCTTGCGGGAAAACTAACCTTGTGGGAAAACAAACCCTGCGGGAAAACCAACCTTGGGGGAAAACAAAGCTTGTGGGAAAACAAACCTTGTGGGAAAACCAACCTAGTGGGAAAAACAACCTAGTGGGAAAACAAACCTTGTGAGAAAACAAACCTTGTGGGAAAACCAACCTTATAGGGAAAGCAACCCTGCGGGAAAACCAACTTTGTGGGAAAACCAACCTTGTGGGAAAGCGAACCTTTTGGGAAAACCAACACAGTGGGAAAACAAACCTTGTGGGAAAACCAACCTTGCGGGAAAACCAACCTTGGGGGAAAACAAACCTTGTGGGAAAACAAACCTTGTGGGGAAACAAACCTTGTGGGGAAACAAACCTTGTGGGAAAACTAACCTTGTGGGAAAACAAACCTTGTGGGAAA
The DNA here is from genome assembly GCA_023053575.1 of Branchinecta lynchi. Classification (NCBI taxonomy): domain Eukaryota; kingdom Metazoa; phylum Arthropoda; class Branchiopoda; order Anostraca; family Branchinectidae; genus Branchinecta; species Branchinecta lynchi. Next base: position 6,423 of record JAKZAP010000091.1, on the reverse strand, counting down.
ACCAACCTTGTGGGAAAGCGAACCTTTTGGGAAAACCAACACAGTGGGAAAACAAACCTTGTGGGAAAACAATCCTTGTTGGGAAACAAACCTTGCGGGAAAACTAACCTTGTGGGAAAACAAACCCTGCGGGAAAACCAACCTTGTGGGAAAACCAACCTTGTGGGGAAACAAACCTTTCGGGAAAACCAACCTTGTGGGAAAACAAACCTTGTGGGAAAACAAACCTTGTGGGGAAACAAACCTTAAGGGAAAACTAACCTTGTGGGAAAACAAACCCTGCGGGAAAACCAACCTTGTGGGAAAACCAACCTTGTGGGGAAACAAACCTTTCGGAAAAACCAACCTTGTGGGAAAACAAACCTTGTGGGAAAACAAACCTTGTGGGGAAACAAACCTTGTGGGAAAACCAACCTTGCGGGAAAGCGAACCTTTTGGGAAGGAGAACCTTTTGGGAAAACCAACACAGTGGGAAAACAAACCTTTTGGGTAAACCAACCTTGCGGGAAAACCAACCTTGGGGGAAAACAAAGCTTGTGGGAAAACAAACCTTTTCGGAAAACCAACCTAGTGGGAAAAACAACCTAGTGGGAAAACAAACCTTGTGAGAAAACAAAATTTGTGGGAAAACCAACCTTATGGGGAAAGCAACCCTGCGGGAAAACCAACCTTGTGGGAAAACCAACCTTGTGGGAAAGCGAACCTTTTGGGAAAACCAACACAGTGGGAAAACAAACCTTGTGGGAAAACAAACCTTGTGGGGAAACAAACCTTGCGGGAAAACTAACCTTGTGGGAAAACAAACCCTGCGGGAAAACCAACCTTGGGGGAAAACAAAGCTTGTGGGAAAACCAACCTAGTGGGAAAAACAACCTAGTGGGAAAACAAACCTTGTGAGAAAACAAACCTTGTGGGAAAACCAACCTTATAGGGAAAGCAACCCTGCGGGAAAACCAACCTTGTGGGAAAACCAACCTTGTGGGAAAACCAACCTTGTGGGAAAGCGAACCTTTTGGGAAAACCAACACAGTGGGAAAACAAACCTTGTGGGAAAACCAACCTTGCGGGAAAACCAACCTTGGGGGAAAACAAACCTTGTGGGAAAACAAACCTTGTGGGGAAACAAACCTTGTGGGGAAACAAACCTTGTGGGAAAACTAACCTTGTGGGAAAACAAACCTTGTGGGAAAACCAACCTTGTGGGAAAGCGAACCTTTTGGGAAAACCAACACAGTGGGAAAACAAACCTTGTGGGAAAACAATCCTTGTGGGGAAACAAACCTTGCGGGAAAACTAACCTTGTGGGAAAACAAACCCTGCGGGAAAACCAACCTTGTGGGAAAACCAACCTTGTGGGGAAACAAACCTTTCGGGAAAACCAACCTTGTGGGAAAACAAACCTTGTGGGAAAACAAACCTTGTGGGGAAACAAACCTTAAGGGAAAACTAACCTTGTGGGAAAACAAACCCTGCGGGAAAACCAACCTTGTGGGAAAACCAACCTTGTGGGGAAACAAACCTTTCGGAAAAACCAACCTTGTGGGAAAACAAACCTTGTGGGAAAACAAACCTTGTGGGGAAACAAACCTTGTTGGAAAACCAACCTTGCGGGAAAGCGAACCTTTTGGGAAGGAGAACCTTTTGGGAAAACCAACACAGTGGGAAAACAAACCTTTTGGGTAAACCAACCTTGCGGGAAAACCAACCTTGGGGGAAAACAAAGCTTGTGGGAAAACAAACCTTTTCGGAAAACCAACCTAGTGGGAAAAACAACCTAGTGGGAAAACAAACCTTGTGAGAAAACAAAATTTGTGGGAAAACCAACCTTATGGGGAAAGCAACCCTGCGGGAAAACCAACCTTGTGGGAAAACCAACCTTGTGGGAAAGCGAACCTTTTGGGAAAACCAACACAGTGGGAAAACAAACCTTGTGGGAAAACAAACCTTGTGGGGAAACAAACCTTGCGGGAAAACTAACCTTGTGGGAAAATAAACCCTGCGGGAAAACCAACCTTGGGGGAAAACAAAGCTTGTGGGGAAACAAACCTTTCGGGAAAACCAACCTTGTGGGAAAACAAACATTGTGTTAAATCAGACCTTGTGGGAAAACTAACCTTGCGGGAAAACCAACCTTGTGGGAAAACCAACCTTATGGGAAAACCAACCTTGCGGGAAAACCAACCTTGGGGGAAAACAAACCTTGTGGGTAAACAAACCTTGTGGGAAAACAAACCTTGTGGGAAAACCAACCTAGTGGGAAAACAAACCTTGTGAGAAAACAAACCTTGTGGGAAAACCAACCTTATGGGGAAACAAACCCTGCGGCAAAACCAACCTTGTGGGAAAACCAACCTTGCGGGAAAGCGAACCTTTTGGGAAAACCAACACAGTGGGAAAACAAACCTTGTGAGAAAACAATCCCTATGGGAAAACAAACCTTGTGGGAAAACAAACCTTGTGGGGAAACAAACCTTGTGGGAAAACTAACCTTGTGGGAAAACAAACCTTGTGGGAAAACTAACCTTGTGGGAAAACAAACCCTGCGGGAAAACAAACCTTGTGGGAAAAACAACCTTGTGGGGAAACATACCTTTCTGGAAAACCAACCTTGTTGCAAAACAAACCTTGTGGGAAAACAAACCTTGTGGGAAAACAAACCTTGTGGGAAAACAAACCTTGTGAGAAAACAAACCTTGTGGGGAAACAAACCTAGTGGGAAAACAAACCTTGTGAGAAAACAAACCTTGTGGGAAAACCAACCTTGCGGGAAAGCGAACCTTGCGGGAAAGCGAACCTCTTGGGAAAACCAACACAGTGGGAAAACAAACCTTGTGAGAAAACAAACCTTGTGGGGAAACAAACCTTGTGGGAAAACCAACCTTGCGGGAAAGCGAACCTTTTGGGAAAACCAACAAAGTGGGAAAACAAACCTTGTGGGAAAACCAACCTTGCGGGAAAACCAACCTTGGGGGAAAACAAAGCTTGTGGGAAAACAGACCTTGTGGGAAGACCAACCTAGTGGGAAACACAACCTAGTGGGAAAACAAACCTTATGGGGAAAGCAACCCTGCGGGAAAACCAACCTTGTGGGAAAACCAACCTTGTGGGAAAGCGAACCTTTTGGGAAAACCAACACAGTGGGAAAACAAACCTTGTGGGAAAACCAACCTTGCGGGAAAACCAACCTTGGGGGAAAACAAACCTTGTGGGAAAACAAACCTTGTGGGGAAACAAACCTTGTGGGGAAACAAACCTTGTGGGAAAACTAACCTTGTGGGAAAACAAACCTTGCGGGAAAACCAACCTTGTGGGAAAGCGAACCTTTTGGGAAAACCAACACAGTGGGAAAACAAACCTTGTGGGAAAACAAACCTTGTGGGGAAACAAACCTTGCGGGAAAACTAACCTTGTGGGAAAACAAACCCTGCGGGAAAACCAACCTTGTGGGAAAACCAACCTTGTGGGGAAACAAACCTTTCGGGAAAACCAACCTTGTGGGAAAACAAACCTTGTGGGAAAACAAACCTTGTGGGGAAACAAACCTTAAGGGAAAACTAACCTTGTGGGAAAACAAACCCTGCGGGAAAACCAACCTTGTGGGAAAACCAACCTTGTGGGGAAACAAACCTTTCGGAAAAACCAACCTTGTGGGAAAACAAACCTTGTGGGAAAACAAACCTTGTGGGGAAACAAACCTTGTGGGAAAACCAACCTTGCGGGAAAGCGAACCTTTTGGGAAAGAGAACCTTTTGGGAAAACCAACAAAGTGGGAAAACAAACCTTTTGGGTAAACCAACCTTGCGGGAAAACCAACCTTGGGGGAAAACAAAGCTTGTGGGAAAACAAACCTTTTCGGAAAACCAACCTAGTGGGAAAAACAACCTAGTGGGAAAACAAACCTTGTGAGAAAACAAACCTTGTGGGAAAACCAACCTTATGGGGAAAGCAACCCTGCGGGAAAACCAACCTTGTGGGAAAACCAACCTTGTGGGAAAGCGAACCTTTTGGGAAAACCAACACAGTGGGAAAACAAACCTTGTGGGAAAACAAACCTTTGTGGGGAAACAAACCTTGCGGGAAAACTAACATTGTGGGAAAACAAACCCTGCGGGAAAACCAACCTTGGGGGAAAACAAAGCTTGTGGGAAAACAAACCTTGTGGGAAAACCGACCTAGTGGGAAAAACAACCTAGTGGGAAAACAAACCTTGTGAGAAAACAAACCTTGTGGGAAAACCAACCTTATTGGGAAAGCAACCCTGCTGGAAAACCAACCTTGTGGGAAAACCAACCTTGTGGGAAAACCAACCTTGTGGGAAAGCGAACCTTTTGGGAAAACCAACACAGTGGGAAAACAAACCTTGTGGGAAAACAAACCTTGTGGGGAAACAAACCTTGCGGGAAAACTAACCTTGTGGGAAAACAAACCCTGCGGGAAAACCAACCTTGTGGGAAAACCAACCTTGTGGGGAAACAAACCTTTCGGGAAAACCAACCTTGTGGGAAAACAAACCTTGCGGGAAAACTAACCTTGTGGGAAAACAAACCCTGCGGGAAAACCAACCTTGTGGGAAAACCAACCTTGTGGGGAAACAAACCTTTCGGGAAAACCAACCTTGTGGGAAAACAAACATTGTGTTAAATCAGACCTTGTGGGAAAACTAACCTTGCGGGAAAACCAACCTTGTGGGAAAACCAACCTTATGGGAAAACCAACCTTGCGGGAAAACCAACCTTGGGGGAAAACAAACCTTGTTGGTAAACAAACCTTGTGGGAAAACAAACCTTGTGGGAAAACCAACCTAGTGGGAAAACAAACCTTGTGAGAAAACAAACCTTGTGAGAAAACCAACCTTATGGGGAAACAAACCCTGCGGGAAAACCAACCTTGTAGGAAAACCAACCTTGCGGGAAAGCGAACCTTTTGGGAAAACCAACACAGTGGGAAAACAAACCTTGTGAGAAAACAATCCTTGTGGGAAAACAAACCTTGTGGGGAAACAAACCTTGTGGGGAAACAAACCTTGTGGGAAAACTAACCTTGTGGGAAAACAAACCTTGCGGGAAAACTAACCTTGTGGGAAAACAAACCCTGCGGGAAAACAAACCTTGTGGGAAAACCAACCTTGTGGGGAAACAAACCTTTCTGGAAAACCAACCTTGTTGCAAAACAAACCTTGTGGGAAAACAAACCTTGTGGGAAAACAAACCTTGTGGGAAAACAAACCTTGTGAGAAAACAAACCTTGTGGGGAAACAAACCTAGTGGGAAAACAAACCTTGTGAGAAAACAAACCTTGTGGGAAAACCAACCTTGCGGGAAAGCGAACCTTGCGGGAAAGCGAACCTCTTGGGAAAACCAACACAGTGGGAAAACAAACCTTGTGAGAAAACAATCCTTGTGGGAAAACAAACCTTGTGGGGAAACAAACCTTGTGGGGAAACAAACCTTGTGGGAAAACAAACCTTGTGAGAAAACAAACCTTGTGGGGAAACAAACCTAGTGGGAAAACAAACCTTGTGAGAAAACAAACCTTGTGGGAAAACCAACCTTGCGGGAAAGCGAACCTTGCGGGAAAGCGAACCTCTTGGGAAAACCAACACAGTGGGAAAACAAACCTTGTGAGAAAACAATCCTTGTGGGAAAACAAACCTTGTGGGGAAACAAACCTTGTGGGGAAACAAACCTTGTGGGAAAACTAACCTTGTGGGAAAACAAACCTTGTGGGGAAACAAACCTTGTGGGGAAACAAACCTTGTGGGAAAACAAACCTTGTGAGAAAACAATCCTTGTGGGAAAACAAACCTTGTGGGGAAACAAACCTTGTGGGGAAACAAACCTTGTGGGGAAACAAACCTTGTGGGAAAACAAACCTTGTGGGAAAACCAACCTTATGGGAAAGCAACCCTGCGGGAAAACCAACCTTGTGGGAAAACCAACCTTGTGGGAAAGCGAACCTTTTGGGAAAACCAACACAGTGGGAAAACAAACCTTGTGGGAAAACAAACCTTGGGGGAAAACAAAGCTTGTGGGAAAACAAACCTTGTGGGAAAACCAACCTAGTGGGAAAAACAACCTAGTGGGAAAACAAACCTTGTGAGAAAACAAACCTTGTGGGAAAACCAACCTCATGGGGAAAGCAACCCTGCGGGAAAACCAACCTTGTGGGAAAACCAACCTTGTGGGAAAAACAACCTTGTGGGAAAGCGAACCTTTTGGGAAAACCAACACAGTGGGAAAACAAACCTTGTGGGAAAACAAACCTTGTGGGGAAACAAACCTTGCGGGAAAACAAACCTTGTGGGAAAACAAACCCTGCGGGAAAACCAACCTTGTGGGAAAACCAACCTTGTGGGGAAACAAACCTTTCGGGAAAACCAACCTTGTGGGAAAACCAACCTTGCGGGAAAACTAACCTTGTGGG